>JAMPIV010010507.1:0-125775 GCA_024509875.1 Oreohelix idahoensis | reverse complement strand
CTCTGAGTCTGCGCAATGACCATGTCCAGAGAACATTATATTTCCCTCAAAATGTACGTTTTGAGGAGATAACATATACCTGGTGATCAGCAGAGTTTTCGTAGTGGATCCCATAATCTTCTTATTTCCTGTATGAAACATTCGGAATATCCTCAATCAAAGAGGCAACTCAATTCAGTCTCCTGTAATCTATACAGAGTCTATGTTCTCCAGAGGGCTTCCTTAAGAGTACAACACCGGAACTATACGAAGATTCACTGTGCGAAATAATTCCTTCCTTCAATAGATAGTCTATCTCTTCCTTCAAAGCTTTCTCCTTAGCAAACGGAATCGAATATGGTTTCATACAGACAGGTGTGGGGTCTATCAGTTTCATATCATATTCCAATAGGTTTGTATGCCCTGGTCGGTCTGTTAACACCTCTGCATGATTATTTAGAACCTGTTGCACTCTCTCTTTCTGAGTTTTCGTTAAATGTGTACTGATTTTCACCTGTGCTGCTGTCTCACAGGGGTGTAATGGATATTATTCAAATGATGAAAGTGGTTCCTTTTTCATCTCCATGGCGATGGACAAGGTCAACAAGTGTGTCTCTTCCTGATGTTCTCTTTCCAAATATTTCTTCAGGAGATTCACATGATAGATTTTTTTTTTTCCCCTTCTTATCTATCTTATAATTTGTTCTAGACACCTTCTCTAGAACTGTATATGGACCCTGCCATCCAATTTGTAACTTATTCTGACTCCCAGGCAAAAGAAGCAGTACTTTCTCTCCCACAGCCAAATTTCTGTCTTTCGCCTTCCTGTTATAATAGGCAGCATGTTTCTTCCTGGCTTGTTTCAAATTTTCATTGGCAAGTTTCCAGCCAGTTTTTAAACGAGTGGTCAGCTCATTCACATATTGGTTGAAGATGTAATGTTTTCCTCTGCCTTTTCATCAGTCCACGTTCTTAACAAAGCTACATATGGACCTTTAATTGTGTGGACCTATTTGTCCATGCACCGGTATGGTCTCTTCCACTCGAAGCTTTATAGTGATGATTTTTCCTCCCAGAATTATCATTCACAAAACGACCGCTACCAATTTTTCTTTTGGGGCTTTCTCCCCACTTAAAATTCTTGATGAGAGATTTCCTCTCTACATCCTCTTCCTCCAGTTTGTTTAAGTCCGATTGAGGGATTTTCGGCTTATCCTGGGGTAAGACATCTCTTTGCACTCTCCGCATAGTGGCCCATTGTAAAACAGTTAAGTGAAGCTTGTCCGTGAAAAGGGGCTTCCCATTCCATTTGGTCCACTTTATCAAATCTATTTTTCTTTTTATTATCAGGCCTAATTTTGCCCCGTGGCGTGTCCAGGTCCTGATCCATGTTCCCACTTGTGGTGTTCCCTCATGTGCTATGCTACACCTTTCTACAAAATTCTCAATGTCCCATCTTGCTTTGGGCCAATAATAATTGTGAGCCACCTTTTGAATGATGGTACCTATCTTCTCATGGTCCCCATCTGGTTTCACATGTAGGCTCCTTATTAAGTCTGCCCTATATCTTTTAGGAAGTACCAGCTGTCCCTGACCTTTGGATCTAGCTCCAGTCTTCCTATACATCAACTTGTTTTTCATGTAAAAATCTCCCTTGCCTGGAGTTGTATGACAAGTTGACAATTTTCTGAAACAAGGCTTGAGTGTTTTATCCCCAGCCTGTGCCTTCCTCATCTCTTCTGGAGTGGTATCCAACATAATATCCTCCTCCTGTCTTGAGGTCGACCTGACCTGAAGGGTTGCCATATACACAGGTTTCCTTCTGCAACGGTCAGTGTCATGATTGTCCATCTGACAATTTTTACACCACCATTTTCCTTGGTTGAAAGATTTTCTTTCATCATATTTCCTTTCATCGAATTGTGGGAATTTATTTTTATTTTCATACCGTGGCCTATCAAACTGGTGCTTACCTTTGTTTTGATCCCTAGGATCAAATTTATTAAAGTTCTGTGGTGCCCTAAAGTTATCCACTTGTTTCTTTTTATTACCTGTTACCTCTGCTTGAGCTGCTTGATACCTTTCAGCAACATTTAGCAACTCACCCAGCCTCTCTGCACCTTGTTCCATGAGAAACTTTCTCAGGTCTGGAGCCATGGACTCTCTTAATTGCTCTATAAGGACCATTTCCTTAAGATCTTGGGTTTTCCCCAGAGAAGTCCATTTCTCCAAGTATGTCTCTATTCGTGCAGAGAACTGGTGATAGGTTTCACCTGACAGTAGTTTAGCATTCCTAAATTTTTTCCTATAGAATTCTGCATTCTTTTCATATCTTAACAAAAGAGCCTGCTTTAGCATGTCATAATTTTCCTGATCACCTCTGCTCATTTTTGCAAAAACTTCATAAGCTGCCCCACGAAGTCCTTGAGATAACTTTAAGCTCCACCTTTCTCTCTCTAACCCATACGTGGTAGCTAATAGTTCATACCTATTTAGGTAGCTCTCTATATCATCGTCTTTCTCAACAAAATGATCTAAATGAAAATTCATAGCTGAGGTTGAGGCTCCTTGGCTAGCAGTGGCATCAGAGGCAAAGGGACTGGCACCATTTTCAGGAGCATGGCCCTGAAACTCAAACTCCCTTAGTCGTAACTCATGTTCCCTTTGTAATCTCTTCTCCTCCTTTTCTGCTTCCCTCTCTGCAGTCAATCTTCTTTCTTCTGCTTCCCTTTCTGCAGCTAATTTCTTCTCTTCCCTTTCCGCAGCTAATTTCTTCTCTTCCCTTTCTGCATCCAATCTTTTGTCTTCTCTTTCTGCCTCCAATTTCTTAGCCTCAGCCTGCAACCTCTTAGTCTCAGCCTCAGCCTCAAATTGTAACTTCTTAATTTCCCTTTCAGCCTCTAACTTTCTTTCGGCTTCAAACCTTCTTTCTTCGCGTTCAATAAATTTGTCACATTCCGTAGTGACATAGGCAACCATAACTTGCCCATCTAATCCTAACTCTTTTGCAGTCTGAACAGCAGCAGATCGAAACTTGGCCAGGTCCGCCATTGTCTATCAGGTAAATTTATACAATGTCTAACCAACAATTCAATCTCTAAATATATATCTAATGGACAACACAGGCACCGTGAGCTCAACCTTATTTAATTCCACCCAAGGATACCTTTTAATTCTTATATTCCCTGAAGTGAATTACCCCCAATATTTTTAATAGGGAAAGATTCAAAATCCCAAGAGCGAGACCCCAATATATGTGGTGAAGTGGGATGTTATAAATATTTATAGGGGACTTAGTGTACTGACTGAGATCAGCTGTGAAGGTATCTATATCTAATAAGAGTAGTGTATTATAGATAACCTTACTTGCTGCCACATATATATATATATCTCAGTCAGAATTATTCTGGAATAGTGTGATGACTACGTTGTATGTCTAGGGTATGTGTATGATGAAGTGTAAGTCATAACAACAACAGACAGATAAACAATTTAATTTATTCCACCACACTTGACAACACTGTGACACTCACATACATATAACACTCTAAAGGATATCTTAAAGGAGTCACTGATAACTTTTCAAATAACAATATGTATTCATTGCTGTCATGAATGAATATGTGTCCTGATTCAAATACAAAGGGAACCAGGAATCACAATCAATTTTAATTACAAGTTATATGTACAGAATTTCTCAATATGAATATTGTAGTGACATATATTATTAAAAGTATCCTATGTGTGTCAGTTGTGTAGTAGTAATATGAGGTAATACTGGTTTTGTTTTGTTCAAGCTCTGTTGGTATTTGTCATCATGACTTCAATAGTTTGTCTTTATGGGAGCTAGTATTGGAGATGTTCTCAGTTCCTGTTATTAAAACAATTTACTTCCCCTCTTAAGTTTATGTTTACAATGTTATTTTAAGATGGGGGTACATAATTTTGAGCTCAGCTGGCCACATCAGCTTATCTTGCGTGATGGCGGCAGGAAAAGACTCCTCTGCTCGATTTCTCCCCTGTGCTCTGGAGACACCTCACTGATAGCTAAATGGACCAAGGAGTATGCTGTCCGACTCTGGATTCAGCAAAGCTCTGACCAGGTGCTGCTCAATACCATCAAGACCACGGTCCCACAATTCATAGAATAAACACAGATACGTTGACTAGCAATGAATTCTGGCACAAATACTGGCACAAATTCCCATCTGCTTATGTTCCAGGCTTTTATTTAGCAAAAATATGAGCTGGCTTCAACGCACTGTTGCTTTATCAAGCTTATTTGAACTAGTGGTCTCGAACTAACGCTCCTAAGTGAGTATATCAGCGAGTCTGGCCAATGGAGCCACGTTTCGACAAGTGTTTGAAAAAATTTTACCTTCCTACGTCTCCCCTAACAACCAAAGATAGTATTTATAGTCCGACCAATCGTGTTTAGTCTTATATTTGTTGCGCTCCAATCAATTTGGAGTTTACATGGTAGGCTATTTCTGTACGTAAGGTTTTTTCAAACACGTTATAAAAAAAATTTTATGAGCAGAAATGATTTCATGCTGTCAGGCATCCCCACTATTTTATTTTGGTTATAACTTGTTAATTCCTAGACTATTTGCGTAACGTTTTACATATTCTTTGTCAGCAAACCCTAAGGAACCCAAATATACAAATTTAAAAGAGCTAAGTGGCTGCGTTCAAAATATGCAATTTCTTCGACCTCCTGTTTCGAAGATGTGCTGTCTGGGTACTGTAATGTTTTCAAACGTAAACCCATCTAATGTTATCTTTTCTAATAAGCGTTTTTCGTGATTTTAAAACCTAACTCTGGGAAGGGTAGTGAATTTATCACTGTCCGTCTGAAAAAAAAGTTAGTGCATGTGGCCTTACACGCGTGATAGTAGTAATTGTGTATCGCGCGACGCGTGTTGCATGCGTTCCTGATTTTCAGCCCTCCCTCTCTCTTTCTATTTGAGTCCTTCTGTTCGTTCGTTTTGGTAACGCAGTATAATTAATGTTAGGATTAATTTAGGTCATTACGCAGTCTGCCTCTCAATGTTTTTTCCAAGAAATACAGCACACGTTTCATTGAAGAAAGCGGGTAATAATATAGTAGGCTTTTACTATCAACGTGAAAGCGTTACAATTTGCAGACGAAGCATAAAACAAAGGGGATTTCGAGTACATTCCTTGTGACAGCACTGTTATTTTACCATTGCTCTTTTCTTTATTAGAATTTATTTGTTACGCTTTACATTTACCTTTTAATTTATATATGTGGATTAGAATATTCCACGACATCTCCCCTCTTAAAACAGACATCCCATGTCAGTCCTTTATTCTATATACACATAGATAAATGTAAGTCAACTTGACTTTACTCTGCTGTGGTGCTATCATGGTTTTATGTAGTTGGGTCCATTCAGAGTAGGCACTACTCTTGAAATCTGCCTCAGACTTCTACAACCAATAATATATTTCGGTTATGTTACTGAACAGCCGCAAGTGTGAGTGCTTGTCTTAATGCTGCTTCGCAACCCGTATTCACCATTTCTCTTCTCTGAGTCTGCGCAATGACATGTCCAGAGAACATTATATTTCCCTCAAAATGTACGTTATGAGGAGATAACATATACCTGGTGATAGCAGAGTTTTCGTAGTGGATCCATAATCTTCTTATTATCCTGTATGAAACATTCGGAATATCCTCAATCAAAGAGGCAACTCAGGGATTCATTACGTTCCTCCGAAATGTTTACATCCAACAATTTTGTCTGATCTCAGGTTTTACTGGAATCTGATATTATCCTTTACTCAGATCCACCCTTGAGAAATATTTAGCTTTATTTAGTCTGGCAAACAGCTGATTTGTATCCGGCAATGGATCCACCTGTCCTTCTGTAATAGCATTCAGTCCCCTGTAATCTATACAGAGTCTATGTTCTCCAGAGGGCTTCCTTAAGAGTACAACACCGGAACTATATGAGGATTCACTGTGTGAAATAATTCCTTCCTTCAACAGATAGTCTATCTCTTCCTTCAAAGCTTTCTCCTTAGCAAACGGAATCGAATATGGTTTCATACAGACAGGTGTGGGTTCTATCAGTTTCATATCATATTCCAATAGGTTTGTATGCCCTGGTCGGTCTGTTAACACCTCTGCATGATTATTTAGAACCTGTTGCACTCTCTCTTTCTGAGTTTTCGTTAAATGTGTACTGATTTTCACCTGTGCTGCTGTCTCACAGGGGTGTAATGGATACTCAAATGATGAAAGTGGTTCCTTTTTCATCTCCATGGCGATGGACAAGGTCAACAAGTGTGTCTCTTCCTGATGTTCTCTTTCCAAATATTTCTTCAGGAGATTCACATGATAGATTTTTTTCTTTCCCCTTCTTATCTATCTTATAATTTGTTCTAGACACCTTCTCTAAAACTGTATATGGACCCTGCCATCCAATTTGTAACTTATTCTGACTCCCGGGCAAAAGAAGCAGTACTTTCTCTCCCACAGCCAAATTTCTGTCTTTCGCCTTCCTGTTATAATAGGCAGCATGTTTCTTCCTGGCTTGTTTCAAATTTTCATTGGCAAGTTTCCAGCCAGTTTTTAAACGAGTGGTCAGCTCTTTCACATATTGGTATGAAGATGTAATGTTTTCCTCTGCCTTTTCATCAGTCCACGTTCTTAACAAAGCTACATGTGGACCTTTAATTGTGTGGACCTATTTGTCCATGCACCGGTATGGTCTCTTCCACTCGAAGCTTTATAGTGATGATTTTTCCTCCCAGAATTATCATTCACAAAACGACCGCTACCAATTTTTCTTTTGGGGCTTTCTCCCCACTTAAAATTCTTGATGAGAGATTTCCTCTCTACATCTTCTTCCTCCAGTTTGTTTAAGTCCGATTGAGGGATTTTCGGCTTATCCTGGGGTAAGACATCTTTTTGCACTCTCCGCATAGTGGCATTGTAAAACAGTTAAGTGAAGCTTGTCCGTGAAAAGGGGCTTCCCATTCCATTTGGTCCACTTTATCAAATCTATTTTTCTTTTTATTATCAGGCCTAATTTTGCCCCGTGGCGTGTCCAGGTCCTGATCAATGTTCCCACTTGTGGGTGTTCCCTCATGTGCTATGCTACACCTTTCTACAAAATTCTCAATGTCCCATCTTGCTTTGGGCCAATAATAATTGTGAGCACCTTTTGAATGATGGTACCTATCTTCTCATGGTCCCCATCTGGTTTCACATGTAGGCTCCTTATTAAGTCTGCCCTATATCTTTTAGGAAGTACCAGCTGTCCCTGACCTTTGGATCTAGCTCCAGTCTTCCTATACTTCAACTTGTTTTTCATGTAAAAATCTCCCTTGCCTGGAGTTGTATGACAAGTTGACAATTTTCTGAAACAAGGCTTGAGTGTTTTATCCCCAGCCTGTGCCTTCCTCATCTCTTCTGGAGTGGTATCTAACATAATATCCTCCTCCTGTCTTGAGGTCGACCTGACCTGAAGGGTTGCCATATACACAGGTTTCCTTCTGCAACGGTCAGTGTCATGATTGTCCATCTGACAATTCTTACACCACCTTTTTCCTTGGTTGAAAGATTTTCTTTCATCATATTTCCTTTCATCGAATTGTGGGAATTTATTTTTATTTTCATACCGTGGCCTATCAAAATGGTGCTTACCTTTGTTTTGATCCCTAGGATCAAATTTATTAAAGTTCTGTGGTGCCCTAAAGTTATCCACTTGTTTCTTTTTATTACCTGTTACCTCTGCTTGAGCTGCTTGATGCCTTTCAGCAACATTTAGCAACTCACCCAGCCTCTCTGCACCTTGTTCCATGAGAAACTTTCTCAGGTCTGGAGCCATGGACTCTCTTAATTGCTCTATAAGGACCATTTCCTTAAGATCTTGGGTTTTCCCCAGAGAAGTCCATTTCTCCAAGTATGTCTCTATTCGTGCAGAGAACTGGTGATAGGTTTCACCTGACAGTAGTTTAGCATTCCTAAATTTTTTCCTATAAAATTCTGCATTCTTTTCATACCTTAACAAAAGAGCCTGCTTTAGCATGTCATAATTTTCCTGATCACCTCTGCTCATTTTTGCAAAAACTTCATAAGCTGCCCCACGAAGTCCCTGAGATAACTTTAAGCTCCACCTTTCTCTCTCTAACCCTACGTGGTAGCTAATAGTTCATACCTATTTAGGTAGCTCTCTATATCATCGTCTTTCTCAACAAAATGATCTAAATGAAAATTCATAGCTGAGGTTGAGGCTCCTTGGCTAGCAGTGGCATCAGAGGCAAAGGGACTGGCACCATTTTCAGGAGCATGGCCCTGAAACTCAAACTCCCTTAGTCGTAACTCATGTTCCCTTTGTAATCTCTTATCCTCCTTTTCTGCTTCCCTTTCTGCAGTCAATCTTTCTCTTCTCTTCTGCAGCTAATTTCTTCTCTTCCCTTTCTGCAGCTAATTTCTTCTCTTCTCTTTTCTGCAGCCAATTTCTTTCTTCTCTTTCTGCAGCAGCCTCAATCTGCAACCTCTTAGCCTCAGCCTCAATTTGTAACTTCTTAATTTCCCTTTCAGCCTCTAACTTTCTTTCGGCTTCAAACCTTCTTTCTTCGCGTTCAATAAATTTGTCACATTCCGTAGTGACATAGGCAACCATAACTTGCCCATCTAATCCTAACTCTTTTGCAGTCTGAACAGCAGCAGATCGAAACTTGGCCAGGTCCGCCATTGTCTATCAGGTAAATTTATACAATGTCTAACCAACAATTCAATCTCTAAATATATATCTAATGGACAACACAGGCACCGTGAGCTCAACCTTATTTAATTCCACCCAAGGATACCTTTTAATTTTTATATTCCCTGAAGTGAATTACCCCCAATATTTTTAATAGGGAAAGATTCAAAATCCCAAGAGCGAGACCCCAATATATGTGGTGAAGTGGGATGTTATAAATGTTTATAGGGGACTTAGTGTACTGACTGAGATCAGCTGTGAAGGTATCTATATCTAATAAGAGTAGTGTATTATAGATAACCTTACTTGCTGCCACATATATATATATCTCAGTCAGAATTATTCTGGAATAGTGTGATGACTACGTTGTATGTCTAGGGTATGTGTATGATGAAGTGTAAGTCATAACAACAACAGACAGATAAACAATTTAATTTATTCCACCACACTTGACAACACTGTGACACTCACATACATATAACACTCTAAAGGATATCTTAAAGGAGTCACTGATAACTTTTCAAATAACAATATGTATTCATTGCTGTTATGAATGAATATGTGTCCTGATTCAAATACAAAGGGAACCAGGAATCACAATCAATTTTAATTACAAGTTATATGTACAGAATTTCTCAATATGAATATTGTAGTGACATATATTATTAAAAGTATCCTATGTGTGTCAGTTGTGTAGTAGTAATATGAGGTAATACTGGTTTTGTTTTGTTCAAGCTCTGTTGGTATTTGTCATCATGACTTCAATAGTTTGTCTTTATGGGAGCTAGTATTGGAGATGTTCTCAGTTCCTGTTATTAAAACAATTTACTTCCCCTCTTAAGTTTATGTTACAATGTTATTTTAAGATGGGGTACATAATTTTGAGCTCAGCTGGCCACATCAGCTTATCTTGCGTGATGGCGGCAGGAAACGACTCCTCTGCTCGATTTCTCCCCTGTGCTCTGGAGACACCTCACTGATAGCTAAATGGACCAAGGAGTATGCTGTCCGACTCTGGATTCAGCAAAGCTCTGACCAGGTGCTGCTCAATACCATCAAGACCACGGTCCCACCATTCATGGAAACAAACACAGATACGTTGATTAGCAATGAATTCTGGCACAAATACTGGCACAAATTCCCATCTGCTTATGTTCCAGGCTTTTATTTAGCAAAAATATGAGCTGGCTTCAACGCACTGTTGCTTTATCAAGCTTATTTGAACTAGTGGTCTCGAACTAACGCTCCTAAGTGAGTATATCAGCGAGTCTGGCCAATGGAGCCACGTTTCGACAAGGGTTTGAAAAAATTTTAACTTCCTACGTCTCCCCTAACAACCAAAGATAGTATTTATAGTCCGACCAATCGTGTTTAGTCTTATATTTGTTGCGCTCCAATCATTTTGGAGTTTACATGGTAGGCTATTTCCGTACGCAAGGTTGTTTTTCAAACACGTTATAAAAAAATTTTATGAGCAGAAATGATTTCATGCTGTCAGGCATCCCCACTATTTTATTTTGGTTATAACTTGTTAATTCCTAGACTATTTGCGTAACGTTTTACATATTCTTTGTCAGCAAGCCCTAAGGAACCCAAATATACAAATTTAAAAGAGCTAAGTGGCTGCGTTCAAAATATGCAATTTCTTCTACCTCCTGTTTCGAAGATGTGCTGTCTGGGTACTGTAATGTTTTCAAACGTAACCCATCTAATGTTATCTTTTCTAATAAGCGTTT
The DNA here is from genome assembly GCA_024509875.1 of Oreohelix idahoensis. Lineage (NCBI taxonomy): Eukaryota > Metazoa > Mollusca > Gastropoda > Stylommatophora > Oreohelicidae > Oreohelix > Oreohelix idahoensis. Next base: position 115,319 of record JAMPIV010010507.1, on the reverse strand, counting down.
TTCCGGATTTTAAAACCTAACTCTGGGAAAGGGTAGTGAATTTTATCACTGTCCGTTTCGTTTCTGAAAAAAAAATTAGTTTGCATTTATGGCCTTACACGCGTGTTAGTATTGTAATTGTGGTATCGCGGCGACGCGTGTTGCATGCGTTCCTGATTTTTTGTTCAGCCCTGACCTTCTCTTTCTATTTGAGTCCATCTGTTCGTTCGTTTTGGTATAACGCAGTATAAATTAATATCTTAGGGATAATTTAGGTCATTACGCAGTCTTTGTCAGCAAGCCTCTCAATGAACCCAAATATTACAAATTAAAAAGCACACGTTCAAATTAATGCAAGCGGGTTCTATCTACACTCTGTTTCGAATGATGTGCTGTCTGGGTACTGTAATGTTTTCAAACGTGGTAGCCGCGCTAGCTTTTCTAGTAAGCATGCCGTTTTTCTCCTGATTTTTTAAAACCTAATCTGGGAAGGTTAGTGTTTTTTAATCACTGGTGATACAGGATCAAAAGTTAGTGCGGCATTTGAGGATTTTACGACGCGTGATTTAGTTAATTGTGATTAACTTGTTGGGGTGGCATGAATATTTGAGAGGAGTGTCGTCGTTTTTCCATTTTGGGGTCGCTCCTGCGTTCCTTGATTTTCAATGGGTAATCCTCGAACATCTTTTCGAGTATTTGCCTGAATGTCGAGGGGGATGATGTTCTGTCAAGTTTTTAAAGGGAACGTCACGTATAATTAATGTTATGGCAGGTTAACTTAGGTCATTATAGTGTGAGATCTCAATGTTTTTCGGGCGAGCAAATAAAATAAAAAAAAAAAAAAAAATTATAAAAAAAAAAATGGAAAAAAAAACTATTTCTACGTGAAAGCGTTACAATTTGCAGACGAAGCATAAAACAAAGGGGATTTCGAGTACATTCATTGTGACAGCACTGTTATTTTACCATTGCTCTTTTTTCTTTATTAGAATTTATTTGTTAGGCTTTAATTTACCTTCTTAATTTATATATGTGGATTTTGAATATTCCACGACATCCTCCCCTCTTAAAAACAGACATCCCATGTCAGTCCTTTATTCTATATACACATAGATAAATGTAAGTCAACTTGACTTTACTCTGCTGTGGTGCTATCATGGTTTTATGTAGTTGGGTCCATTCAGAGTAGGCACTACTCATGAAATCTGCCTCAGACTTCTACAACCAATAATAATATATTTCGGTTATGTTACTGAACAGCCGCAAGTGTGAGTGCTTGTCTTAATGCTGCTTCGCAACCCGTATTCACCATTTCTCTTCTCTGAGTCTGCGCAATGACATGTCCAGAGAACATTATATTTCCCTCAAAATGTACGTTATGAGGAGATAACATATACCTGGTGATAGCAGAGTTTTCGTAGTGGATACCATAATCTTCTTATTATCCTGTATGAAACATTCGGAATATCCTCAATCAAAGAGGCAACTCAGGGATTCATTACGTTCCTCCGAAATGTTTACATCCAACAATTTCTTCTGATCTCAGGTTTTTACTGGAATCTGATAGTATCCTTTACTCAGATCCACCCTTTGAGAAATATTTAGCTTTATTTAGTCTGGCAAACAGCTGATTTGTATCCGGCAATGGATCCACCTGTCCTTCTGTAATAGCATTCAGTCTCCTGTAATCTATACAGAGTCTATGTTCTCCAGAGGGCTTCTTAAGAGTACAACACCGGAACTATACGAAGATTCACTGTGTGAAATAATTCCCTCCTTCAATAGATAGTCTATCTCTTCCTTCAAAGCTTTCTCCTTAGCAAACGGAATCGAATATGGTTTCATACAGACAGGTGTGGGGTCTATCAGTTTCATATCATATTCCAATAGGTTTGTATGCCCTGGTCGGTCTGTTAACACCTCTGCATGATTATTTAGAACCTGTTGCACTCTCTCTTTCTGAGTTTTCGTTAAATGTGTACTGATTTTCACCTGTGCTGCTGTCTCACATGGGTGTAATGGATATTCAAATGATGAAAGTGGTTCCTTTTTCATCTCCATGGCGATGGACAAGGTCAACAAGTGTGTCTCTTCCTGATGTTCTCTTTCCAAATATTTCTTCAGGAGATTCACATGATAGATTTTTTCTTTCCCCTTCTTATCTAGCTTATAATTTGTTCTAGACACCTTCTCTAAAACTGTATATGGACCCTGCCATCCAATTTGTAACTTATTCTGACTCCCGGGCAAAAGAAGCAGTACTTTCTCTCCCACAGCCAAATTTCTGTCTTTCGCCTTCCTGTTATAATAGGCAGCATTTTTCTTCCTGGCTTGTTTCAAATTTTCATTGGCAAGTTTCCAGCCAGTTTTTAAACGAGTGGTCAGCTCATTCACATATTGGTATGAAGATGTAATGTTTTCCTCTGCCTTTTCATCAGTCCACGTTCTTAACAAAGCTACATATGGACCTTTAATTGTGTGGACCTATTTGTCCATGCACGGGTATGGTCTCTTCCACTCGAAGCTTTATAGTGATGATTTTTCCTCCCAGAATTATCATTCACAAAACGACCGCTACCAATTTTTCTTTTGGGGCTTTCTCCCCACTTAAAATTCTTGATGAGAGATTTCCTCTCTACATCTTCTTCCTCCAGTTTGTTTAAGTCCGATTGAGGGATTGTCGGCCTATCCTGGGGTAAGACATCTTTTTGCACTCTCCGCATAGTGGCCATTGTAAAACAGTTAAGTGAAGCTTGTCCGTGAAAAGGGGCTTCCCATTCCATTTGGTCCACTTTATCAAATCTAGTTTTCTTTTTATTATCAGGCCTAATTTTGCCCCGTGGCGTGTCCAGGTCCTGATCCATGTTCCCACTTGTGGGTGTTCCCTCATGTGCTATGCTACACCTTTCTACAAAATTCTCAATGTCCCATCTTGCTTTGGGCCAATAATAATTGTGAGCCACCTTTTGAATGATGGTACCTATCTTCTCATGGTCCCCATCTGGTTTCACATGTAGGCTCCTTATTAAGTCTGCCCTATATCTTTTAGGAAGTACCAGCTGTCCCTGACCTTTGGATCTAGCTCCAGTCTTCCTATATATCAACTTGTTTTTCATGTAAAAATCTCCCTTGCCTGGAGTTGTATGACAAGTTGACAATTTCCTGAAACAAGGCTTGAGTGTTTTATCCCCAGCCTGTGCCTTCCTCATCTCTTCTGGAGTGGTATCTAACATAATATCCTCCTCCTGTCTTGAGGTCGACCTGACCTGAAGGGTTGCCATATACACAGGTTTCCTTCTGCAACGGTCAGTGTCATGATTGTCCATCTGACAATCCTTACACCACCTTTTTCCTTGGTTGAAAGATTTTCTTTCATCATATTTCCTTTCATCGAATTGTGGGAATTTATTTTTATTTTCATACCGTGGCCTATCAAATTGGTGCTTACCTTTGTTTTGATCCCTAGGATCAAATTTATTAAAGTTCTGTGGTGCCCTAAAGTTATCCACTTGTTTCTTTTTATTACCTGTTACCTCTGCTTGAGCTGCTTGATACCTTTCAGCAACATTTAGCAACTCACCAGCCTCTCTGCACCTTGTTCCATGAGAAACTTTCTCAGGTCTGGAGCCATGGACTCTCTTAATTGCTCTATAAGGACCATTTCCTTAAGATCTTGGGTTTTCCCCAGAGAAGTCCATTTCTCCAAGTATGTCTCTATTCGTGCAGAGAACTGGTGATAGGTTTCACCTGACAGTAGTTTAGCATTCCTAAATTTTTTTCCTATAGAATTCTGCATTCTTTTCATATCTTAACAAAAGAGCCTGCTTTAGCATGTCATAATTTTCCTGATCACCTCTGCTCATTTTTGCAAAAACTTCATAAGCTGCCCCACGAAGTCCCTGAGATAACTTTATGCTCCACCTTTCTCTCTCTAACCCATACGTGGTAGCTAATAGTTCATACCTATTTAGGTAGCTCTCTATATCATCGTCTTTCTCAACAAAATGATCTAAATGAAAATTCATAGCCGAGGTTGAGGCTCCTTGGCTAGCAGTGGCATCAGAGGCAAAGGGAATGGCACCATTTTCAGGAGCATGGCCTTGAAACTCAAACTCCCTTAGTCGTAACTCATGTTCCCTTTGTAATCTCTTCTCCTCCTTTCTGCAGCTAATTTCTTCTCTTCCCTTTCTGCAGCTAATTTCTTCTCTTCCCTTTCTGCAGCCAATCTTTTGTCTTCCTCTTTCTGCTTCCAATTTCTTAGGCCTCAGCCTCAATTTGTAAAATCTTCTTAATTTCCTTTCCAGCCTCTAACTTTCTTATCGGCTTCAAAAACTTCTTCTTCGCGTTCAATAAATTTGTCACATTCCGTAGTGACATAGGCAACCATAACTTGCCCATCTAATCCTAACTCTTTTGCAGTCTGAACCGCAGCAGATCGAAATTTGGCCAGGTCCGCCATTGTCTATTATGTAAATTTATACAATGTCTAACCAACATTTCAATCTCTAATGGACAACACAGGCACCGTGAGCTCAACCTTATTTAATTCCACCCAAGGATACCTTTTAATTCTTATATTCCCTGAAGTGAATTACCCCCAATATTTTTAATAGTTAAAGATTCAAAATCCCAAGAGCGAGCCCCCAATATATGTGGTGAAGTGGGATGTTATAAATATTTATAGGGAACTTAGTGTACTGACTGAGATCAGCTGTGAAGGTATCTATATCTATTAAGAGTAGTGTATTATAGATAACCTTACTTGCTACCACATATCTATATATCTCAGTCAGAATTGTTCTGGAATAGTGTGATGACTACGTTGTATGTCTAGGGTATGTGTATGATGAAGTGTAAGTCATAACAACAACAGACAGATAAACAATTTAATTTATTCCACCACACTTGACAACACTGTGACACTCACATACATATAACACTCTAAAGGATATCATAAAGGAGTCACTGATAACTTTTCAAATAACAATATGTATTCATTGCTGTTATGAATGAATATGTGTCCTGATTCAAATACAAAGGGAACCAGGAATCACAAACATCAATTTTAATTACAAGTTATTATGTTACAGAATTTCTCAATATGGAAATATTGTAGTGACATATATTATTAAAAGTATCCTATGTGTGTCAGTTGTGTAGTAGTAAAATGAGGTAATACTGGTTTTGTTTTGTTCAAGCTCTGTTGGTATTTGTCATCATGACTTCAATAGTTTGTCTTTAGGGACTAGTATTGGAGATGTTCTCAGTTTCTGTTATTAAAACCAATTTACTTCCCTCTCTTAAGTTTATGTTTACAATGTTATTTTAAGATGGGGTACATATAATTTTGAGAGCTCAGCTGGCCACATCAGCTTATCTTGCGTGATGGCGGCAGGAAAAGACTCCTCTGCTCGATTTCTCCCCTGTGCTCTGGAGACACCTCACTGATAGCTAAATGGACCAAGGAGTATGCTGTCCGACTCTGGATTCAGCAAAGCTCTGACCAGGTGCTGCTCAATACCATCAAGACCACGGTCCCACAATTCATGGAAACAAACACAGATACGTTGATTAGCAATGAATTCTGGCACAAATACTGGCACAAATTCCCATCTGCTTATGTTCCAGGCTTTTATTTTAGCAAAAATGTGAGCTGGCTTCAACGCACTGTTGCTTTATCAAGCTTATTTGAACTAGTGGTCTCGAACTAACGCTCCTAAGTGAGTATATCAGCGAGTCTGGCCAATGGAGCCACGTTTCGACAAGTGTTTGAAAAAAATTTTAACTTCCTACGTCTCCCCTAACAAACCAAATATAGTAATTTTATAGTCCGACCAATCGTGTTTAGTCTTATATTTGTTGCGCTCCAATCAATTTGGAGTTTACATGGTAGGCTATTTCCGTACGCAAGGTTTTTTCAAACACGTTATAAAAAAAAATTTTATGAGCAGAAATGATTTCATGCTGTCAGGCATCCCCAATATTTTATTTTGGTTATAACTTGTTAATTCCTAGACTATTTGCGTAACGTTTTACATATTCTTTGTCAGCAAACCCTAAGGAACCCAAATATACAAATTTTAAAAGAGCTAAGTGGCTGCGTTCAAAATATGCAATTTCTTCGACCTCCTGTTTCGAAGATGTGCTGTCTGGGTACTGTAATGTTTTCAAACGTAAACCCATCTAATGTTATCTTTTCTAATAAGCGTTTTTCGTGATTTTAAAACCTAACTCTGGGAAGGGTAGTGAATTTATCACTGTCCGTCTGAAAAAAAAATTAGTGCATGTGGCCTTACACGCGTGATAGTAGTAATTGTGTATCGCGCGACGCGTGTTGCATGCGTTCCTGATTTTCAGCCCTCCCTCTCTCTTTCTATTTGAGTCCATCTGTTCGTTCGTTTTGGTAACGCAGTATAATTAATGTTAGGATTAATTTAGGTCATTACGCAGTCTGCCTCTCAATGTTTTTCCAAGAAATACAGCACACGTTTCATTGAAGAAAGCGGGTAATAATATAGTAGGCTTTTACTATCAACGTGAAAGCGTTACAATTTGCAGACGAAGCATAAAACAAAGGGGATTTCGAGTACATTCCTTGTGACAGCAATGTTATTTTACCATTGCTCTTTTCTTTATTAGAATTTATTTGTTACGTTTTACATTTACCTTTTAATTTATATATGTGGATTAGAATATTCCACGACACCAGGATTGCTAGGATTAGAACCAAGGGACTGGAAGTAAATTATAAGATCACAAGAGAGTAACACCAGAGTAATCACTTTGCGCCTTAAGTTCTATGATCCAACTTCAAGTGCACCTAACACACCTGAAAGATACGGCATCTTAAATCAGTTGCCCGACAGTATTCTGACATTTACCGTGCAAAAGGTCTGTGTTCACTTGATATCGGGGTAAGTTGTAATATGTAAATTTTATCTTTTTATATTCGCATTTTGATATGAATAATTTGCTTCTGGATGTACAGTTGTAAATGAGGCGGGCAACCTCATCACTTAAAATGACTTGTCTCATGAACAACCACTGCAAGAGCTGGTGACTGTTTCGTGCGGGTTTCCTTACAAGGAACCAACAGTAGAGATGCGCCAAACATTCTGTCGGCTCCATAAGAGGAGCAGGGTGGCAGAATGACCTTCTCCAACCCAGTTGAAGGGGAAACTGAATGGTAACGAGAGAAGCCTGAGACGGACTGCCAGCTTCATAAGAGAGATAGATGTGGTTATTTGAGAGCGAACGACGAAGAAGAAGAGGACTCCCCCAACGGCACAATCTGCTGCTATGGGACGACCTTTACCGTGATAAAAACGGTGATATAAAACCAAAGATGTTACATATACAATCTCCACTCTCAGCTTGCTTGGTTCTCCGCTTCCAGAATATCTGTGGACATTTACTCCTAGCACGCTAGTGAACATGATAAATTTGAAGGTAGAACAGCAACTAAAAGTTACTGATGAAATGACAACGATTGTTCTGGAATGCTCAGATAAAAGAGGTACATGGAGATCAAGAGACACTTAGAGATAAAAGGGATACAGAGAACATGGAAATAATTTAAACGAATGGCACAGGACAGCTAAGCTTGACTTGAGTTTGTTGAAGGTTGCTGCTCCTTGGGGAGCTGATGGGTAGTGATGATGATGATGATGATGATGATGTTGATGTCAGTCTTTGTTTTTATACCTCCCTGACAAGTAATAACGTCATTTAACATTCAAAGATCTGTTAGCGACAAACTGTCAACATTCAAGTCTTTAAACAAAATGACAACTTGACCACTATTTCCGCCAAATGAACTCCAGAGTCCGTCACAGCGTTTGCGGTGTGCCCTATCCGTTTAAAACCAAAGCCACAAAAAAGTGCTACGTACAGCAACGTCGAACCACTAAACAAACGCCAATTAACAATAGTTGTGCCGAATATTCGCAGCAGCAGATAAATCAATTTAATATTGCATTTAATATGGAATAAAGATTAACGCGGCAACGCGTCAGCGTCAAGTGGACGCCGGATGTAACACGCAACGTCCTCAACCCGAGCTATTTTTTTCGTTCTTCTTGTGCTTCACTCTGGCTCATATTGGACCCGTGTCCTTTTTACTATATAAACAATAGCATTTGAGCATTAAACCCACCGACGTTAGGGGGATTTGATCTCAACACAGTTTTTGTCCTTGTGCGTCGATATACAAGACACATGGATTAATGGAATAGCCAAGTTTATGCCCGCTCTGGACAGGGAAGAATATTAATAAGCAGTTTGTTCCCGGTCTGCACTGCTAGTACTGATGCTACATAGCAAATTTATGACTCGCTTCTCTAGAAATGAAGAGAAAACGTGGGCGAATAGCGAGATCTAAAAACAGAGGGGCATAGAAAATGAGGCACAGAAGAGCATAATTATAAACGATTAAAAAGCAAATACATTTGTCAGATCGATGAAATCAAATGATCGCGTTATTCATTTTTGTTATGTTTAATAATGTTTCTGCTATTGTATATTGTTAGTTACTAAATGAAAAGTCAATGGAAATTGTAAAGTGGCACCAGCAATTGATTGTACCGGACAAGTTTTGCTTCTGTATAGGTATTTTCCCTTTTGTAACATTGGCTCAGAATATACTATAAGAAGCTATAGAGTCAAGCCAATGATTGTTACGTTGATTCAGAATGTTTGACAAGAAGCTAAGAAACCAACCCAATGATTTTAATAGTGGCTCAGAATGCTCTGTAAGAAGCTGTTAAACCAAGTCAATGATTGTTACATAGATTCTGAATGTTCTATAGGAAGCTACACAACCAAGTCAATGATTGTGACGTTGATTTTAATAGTGGCTCAGAATGCTCTGTAAGAAGCTGTAAAACCAAGTCAATGATTGTTACATAGATTTTGAATGTTCTATAGGAAGCTACACAACCACGTCAATGAGTGTGACATTGATTCTGAATTTTCTATAAGAAAATATAATACCAAGTCAATGATTGTTACATTGGTTCTGAAAGTTCAATAGGAAGCACATCAACCAGGACATTGATTATAAGATTGATTCAAAATGTTCTACCGAAAGCTATACAACCAAGCCAATGACCTCTATAACAATAATTGAAATATTAAACAGAAACAGGACTAGCTTACTATAAGCTTTAGTATGTATCCCCATGCTCTTACTGGAGAATACGGGACTTACATATTTAGACCTGTCTTTTGCAAGTCAGCTCAGTAAACTCCAAGTTGCAAGTCAGCACAGAACACTCCAAGTTAAGTTACAAGTCTGCCCAGTTCATTTCAGAGTGCACGTCAGACAAGCTAATTCCAAGTACTTTTAGCTTTAGTTAGCTGGCTATGTATAATTCTTGTCCACGATTTCCATTGACAAACAAAATTTATATGTTTATCCTTATTATTTACATTAATAGGTTTGTTTAGTATCCACATTATTGAATAAAAAAAAAACGTTTTTAACGAGAATACTTAAAATAAATCATGAAATATAGCAGCATTTTCGTCAATATTTTCACACATATCAAGCTAACTTCTTCTTTGTAACATGGGAAATGTGCTTAACAATGTCAGTTCGAACCTTGTATACATTTGTCACTCGATCATTCAATACTCTTTAGCTATCCAATTATCGTAAGCCTTCAACAAACACATACTACTCGTAAGTCTTTCTGTCACGTGCCATTAGTTCAAGGGCTTTCCCTGTCTTCTCATTGCTGTCTCCCAGTTCTCTCCGTGTGCTTTTCGATCTAACTCTTCATCTCTTACCCTGGAAATTTCAGAACAAGAACTGCCTTGAGTTGCTATCAACAGCAGTGGCGTATTCTCTATGTGTGCTGTGCGTGCTGCGCACACCTATGCCCGAAGGAAAATAAAAATTTAATTTATTATTCTATAAAATATTTCTCTTATAATGTTCTGCTTTCGGACCGCACGCATCAGGATAACGGATTTTCCCGCATAGAATCTACGAGTATATCTAGTTTCAGTTTCCCAGACGCGTTTTATAGTGCAGTTTTTATTGGTTGGTTACAATCGCCCGAAGTTTCTCGGGTAATTCCGTCACAATGCGTGCGGTACCTTTCGGATTCACGTCTTAAGATTGGTTTGTGTGGATCGGGGTCATGGCTAGATACGTCAATACAATACGAAAATGCGTGCGGTGGCCTTGCAGCTCTTGAGTTGTAAAATCGGCTGTGTCCGTCCAGTGTTTTTTGTGATTAATTTTTGTTAGTTGCCGGGAATGCAGATTATTACAGTGACAGTGAGTTTCAAGTTGTAAGTTAATTAGTATTTCGGAGATAATTGACATATACCCCTAATAACTATCGTTGCGTAATTGAATATAGTTGGTTTTTAAATTAAGAGGGGAAGAAGTTAAATAGTAGGCGTACATATTCATTTCAAGTAGCAGCACGCCTAGCTCGCATTACCAGGATACGCCACTGATCAACAGGTGTCTTCAGTGTATGTCCTATTCATCAAAGGAGTTTTCTTCTCGTCACTTGTTCCACTGGCACTTGTCTGGTCCTTATCATCAGTTCCACACCGGTGACCTTGTACCATTTCAAACCTTCTCTTTTATGCAAGCACACATTTATGAAAATTTATAACTTATTGGTTCTTATGTTTGTTTTTCATCATATTTTAGAGAACCATGCAATAGAAATGACTTGACATTTGAGTTGAAGATTCTTAATTTTGTGTTGGACTTTATTCCTTTAATTTCCATATTTTTCTATGTAGGTAGGGCAAAGGGAAATAATGAATAATGAGAAGGTCTGACAACTTTGATACGTAAGATAAACTGTTTCATTTATAATTTAATAATGTTGGTTAAAATGGTTTTCATTAACAGAGTATGTGGGTTAAAATATCAGGCTTAATAACTGACAATGTATATTAAAATAGGATTTTTGTGATTTAAACTGAGAAATTTGAAATGCAGTTTGCACAATACAAATGCAGATAACAAAACAGCTTTTTTAAACATGCATATTGATGGTAAAACGTGGTTTTCATAGATTTGAACAATACAATTTGTACTGTAGGCATATTTATATTAAAATATGGTCTTTATAAATGGCTCTTCAAACGTTATATATATATATATATATATATATATATATATATATATATATATATATATATATATATATATATATATATATATATATATATATATATATATATATATATATATATATATATATATATATATAATTTCAATAAGATACACGTGCCCTTTAAAATAAAAATAGAAAAAACCATTGTGAAGAAACTAACTGAATGGGGTTATAAGATGATGACAGACATACTACATCACAAGGCTCAACACACGCTAGGTGACCACACAAATAGTATCATACTTAAGTGACGGAAGAACACAGCTAGTTCCTAATTCCTGTTTATTTTAAAAAAATACGACATAGCCGAAATAAGGCGTGATTGAATGTGACGAATTACCCATGCTTTCTTCTTCTTCTTCTTCCTCGTTCGTCCTGAAAAGGACGTTGGTTGCGTTGTGTCTGTTTACAGCGGAGCTGCGATATCTGCGCCTTTCGGCCATTTGTCTGTGTTTTACTTGTCTTCTCTCCTGCACCCTTTCCATTATTTTCTCTTTACTCGTACCTTCTCTTTCATAATTTGCATGCAACGACTCAGGTTTCGTGTTGTTATCTTGACCCTTGACTTGTTTTGAAACAGGTTGACTCCCTCCTGTGCAGGGGGGAGAATTGTTTGTGTACGGTTACGTCACAGTTTCCGGTCTGAAGTAGCGAGACAGGTTAATTGAACAAACTTTGTTAAAGTAGACACCGGCGGGGCAATATTTGCCTTAAGCCAGGATGGTCAGTATACATGTAATGATAATCAGGAGATAAACTGCGAATGTGCCGACAGGAAAGTGTAAAACACACGGCAGATCACCTTAGGTGTGGCATAACGATTATGTAATATTTCCGGAGATGGACTCCGTGTTTGTCAGCATTTATGCTAACAATATCATCATCATCATTCCTTTTTGTTCGCTGTGAAACAAAGGGCAGAAACAGTTGCTCTCCATCGATTTCTATTCTGAGCTGTCTTTTTCATCTGTGCCCAAGTCATTCCAATGTCACTAACCTCCTCTTCAACTGTTCTTCTCCAAGTTGTCTTTGGCCTCTCCACTCTTCTTTTCCCCTGTGGGTTCCAGTCAAGGGCAACTCTGGCTATGCTTGATTTTTCTCTTCTGAGTGTATGTCCTATCTATCCCCACTTCCTTGCCTTAATTTCTATTTGTATTGGCTGTTGTCCGCATCTTTTCCTTAGCTCTATATTTGTTATTACATCTGGCCATCTTATACGGAGGATCCGTCGGAGACATCTATTTCCAAATATATGTAGCTTGGAGGTGATACTCTTTGAGACATGCCATGTCTCTGAGCCTTACAGCAAGAATGACTTCACATTTGAGTTAAAGATTCTAATTTTGTTCTCTCTGGATATAGCTGAGGAGTTCCATATTGGTCGAAGGGCATTAAAAGAGCATCTGGCTTTATTTATCTTTGAGCAGACGTCACCAGCTGTTCCCCCTCCTTTGTCAATATTACTCCCCAGATATGTAAAGCTTTCTACTTCTTCAATGACTTGATCATTTATCTTCATCGAGTCCGTCTGCCAATTATTTATTCTCATTTCTTTTGTTTTATTTACATTTATGTGTAGTCCCATCTTTGCTGCTTCTGTTACTAATCTATTTGTTTTCTCCTGCATATCTTGCCGTCTATGTGACAGAAGGCACAAATCATCTGAAACGTCTAGATTCTCCAGTTGTTTGCTAAATGTCCACTGTATTCCAATTTTCTTTCCCTCTGTTGTCTTGTCTCATAACTCAGTCTATGAGCATGAGAAAAATTGTTGGTGATAGCAGACATCCTTGTCTGACTCTACTGTATACTGTGAAGGGCTCTGATAGTTTTCCGTTCTGTACTATTTTACACGAGGCCTCCTGGTAGAAATCTTGGATGATTTTAATGAATTTCTCTGGGATTCCATAATGCCTCGGGATTTTCCATATCGCAGTACGGTCTATACTGTCGAAAGCCTTTTCGACGTCCACAAAATTTACATACAAGGGGGTCTGCCACTCATTTGATTGTTCTATGATGATTCTGAGTGTTGCAATCTGGTCTGTACATGACCTTCCTGCTGCACGAAATCCTGCCTGTTCTTCTCTAAGTTTGTCATCCACCGCCTTCTTAATACGGTTCAACAAAACTCTGGTCAAAATTTGTCCAGCCACTGCTAGTACTGTTATACCCCTCCAGTTGCTACATACAGTCAGGTTTCCTTTCTTTGGCAGCTTGATAATGTGGCCTTCCGTCCAGCTCTTTGTGATGGCCTCTTTTTCCCAGATTTTCTTGAAGAGCTGGTGTAGCAGCTCTGTAGTGAATGGTATATGTGCCTCCAGGGCTTCTGGTTGTATTTCATCTGGTCCTGCAGCCTTCCCATTTGTTAGCTGTGTTATTGCCCGAGAGATCTCTTGTTTAGTGGGTGGATTTATGTGATACCAATTTAAACTGAGTTTATACCATGAGTTATAATCGTGATTCATAAAAACCATCGGTAACGTTCATAACTTATATGGGAGGATTTTCAAATCGCTTGTCAAATGTGCAATTTTCTTGAGAGGGGTAGGGAAGACGACATATACAAAAATCAGACATTCGAATATGCTTGGTCCAGATGAAATATATTAAAATAGACTACTTCTGACTGGAGGCTTTCACCCGTGTAGGAAGCTGGGAGAGTGGGCGAAAAGTCACTTATAATGTAGCACAACTTTAGACCCTGACAATATGTTCCATTGAGTCAAGACAACTATATCAGACAAACCAGGACCGAAGAAAAACAGGATTCCAATAGCGAGGGCCGGACCAAGTATTGAGGATCTTCTGAGATTAACCAAAAATGAAAACTCAAATTTATAATACTGGAAACCGCAAAGTTATCGGACCCACTATACAGGATAATAGTGGGATTATAAATAATATAAATACCCTGACTACCTGTAAGACGGCCTCATAACCCGTTGCCTGATATTTTTCGGAAGTTTTCTGCGTCAGAAGTCTGTAAATTCTCAACTGTAATGGGGTAAGTTGTACATTGTATCATTTTATATTTTGTATTTGATATGTTAAACTTGCTGGTTTGGGAGCACCTGAAAGGCCAACATAATGCTCTTTGTAGAGCAGAAAGGTTGTGCAGGAAAAGAAGGAAAACACGAAGGGATAGGGAGAGATTCTTCAGTGAGCCCTTCAAATTTGCCAAAGAACTGTTTGAGCAGCGACGGTCGGGAACACTAAACATCGGGAAAGAAGATCTGGAAGAAAACCTTAGAATGACCTATTCAGATGGTCACAAAGATGAGCCGCTCAGCAGCATGGAGGGCCTTATATGGCCTAGTAAGCCAGGAGCTGAATACAACACCAAGCCCCCAACAATGCAAGAAACGGCCATATGCTCTTTCTCTGTTCATCATACGTTCGGCATCTTTGAAGCAGATGTTCAGCAGTCATTTTATCAGTGCCACAGTTACACTGATCGGTGGTTCCTATCTTTAGCTTGTTGAATAGATGGTATCCCAATATGTTGTGGCCTGTGCGGAATCTGAAGATTACCATGTGTTCTCTTTTGCTGAGCTGGTAAAATATTTTGGTGACCTGGATGCTCTGCAGCCTATTTGTTTCTAGTTCTGCTTCTGTTAAAACTCTTTGCCTCTTCGAAAGTTATGCTTGTAACAGGCTGAGGTAGTGTCTTACTTTCCTTTGCCAATTTGTCAACCTTTTTACTGCCGGGGATATTGCAATCAGATGGGATCCATTGTATTACAACTCTTTTGAACCGCTGACATAGCCTGTGGATTATTACTCTTAGGTCATCCTGGTCACCATTATTTTGTATATACAGAGTATTTTAACTTTTGTATTTGCTTTAAAGCATTCTAAAAATAATAAAATTATATTTTACACACTTTTAGTAACTCTGACCAACCAGAAAAGGATCGTCCTTGGTAACGTACATTCAAAGAGATAAAATAGTAGTCATTAAATATTTGTTATGTACTGATAATGAATTTGCATTGTTAGCTCATCAGAATTGTACAAATTGACTAAATGAAAACAAATCTATCTGGAGAAAATAGCTATTTTTAGGTAGAGAAAAGCTGAAACTTTCTTTGCTATTTACATCTTTATTGTGACGAATTTTTGTTATGAGAAGGTCTTTTCGGATATCTGTACCAATGTTTTTACGATTTCAAACCGCCGTTACTGATTAAAACCCCAGCTTAAAAAATAACACCTTATAATTCGTAGAAAATGACTCGTAAAATGTTAACTCTGAACACAAATCCCATACGAACATTCAGATTTAAAGAACATTTAGAGTAACAAGGTTAGACACTATAAGGGTTATATAGAATTATCACGTACTCTACTGACTATACAGAATTTGCTAACGCTCTTTTATGTGAGCCTCTGTCGTGCATTGGTTAACGCCACTGGTTGTTAATCTAAAGGTTAGTATATCAAGGTTACCCATAGTAACAGGTTACATAGGAATGTTAATTATTTAAAATTAATTTTGGAATAAACTTCATGTTAAGTCTGCAGGCCTGTCGCCAGGACGAAGTCCACAGCCTTTTCCAGGTCAGCGCGGCAGCCCCATAGCTACTGCTTGAGCTCAACAACTCCCATAGCTTCTGCTTGAGCTCAGCACTCCCTGACCAGGTCAGACATCGTGGGTCATCATGGGTTGGGTTGTTTTGGAGAATGTGTTCGGGGATCTGGATTCCAGTTCTACATGGACACTCATTTGTATGAGATATCTTGAGGCGACAGAGATGGCCCAGTAATCTGCAGTGGCCAGGCGGAAAATGATGTTCTGTTGATGTCTGTTAAGTTGGCGGATTGGGTCATCTCTGCTGTATGAATCACCTTCCTCCTTCTACTGATTTTTGTACTTGTTGTTGGAATAAGCAATACACTCATAGACAATCAAATAACGTAAACTTATATAATGCCAATCTAATAATTGTATTTAGTTTCGCCTGCATTAGTCTCATAAAACCTGAAGGAGTTCAAGCTAAAGAAGTGGCAATTTTCTTTTAACAAATGTTGGCAACATTATTGGCATAGTTGGAGGAAAGGAGAACAATGTTAACGTTACAGAATAAAAAAATACAGGCTGGTGTCCGTTTGTGTTTCTACCAGGAAGGTGAGGAACATAAAGGTCAACACAGAATTTTAAAATACTCAGCGCTGTCGTGAAAATCGTGCTACCCAAAAACTTTAGCGACGTGGAAATTCGAAAGAATACCAGAGGCTATCCAAAAGTCTTCTGTCTGTAGCCAAAAAATTCCATAGCATTACTGCAGGTTCTAATACCTGCCGTCACGTTCGAACTAGCCCCGTTGGTGGGTTAACACAACCATCCCAGCGCCGTCCCCACTGCTGGAAGCGCCTCTGAAACTTGTAGTGCATTTACATCAAATTTAAGAACGATGAATATAATACGGCAGAATACACTCATGGAAACGCCTCTTGGATTTGTAGTGCACGGATATCTATATTTTTTAAAGGGTTATGAACATCATAAAATAGAACCCACTGCTGGAAGCATCTCTGGAACTCGAAATGCACAAACATTTTATATTTTTAAGGATTATGAATGTCATTCAGCAGGACAAAGTCTTAAATGAATTAAACTATTGCACTACAAATTAAAGAGTGAAAATGAAGATAGATTCGATATTATTATTTGAGTAATTGTGACGTGGAATGTAAATAGCGATACAGTAATCTGACAGCCTTTGCTTTCCCATTTAATGTCTACCATTTGCTAAGCCAAACCGCGCAATTTTCTGACTGCATTACTCATATCTAATCCACGCCCTTTTTCTTGATATGTAAACAAACAGACATAATAGCTAGTTCAGCGACCTGCCGGCATAACAGTCAGCGAGCCATGATTCGTTTACCTGAGTTCTCACGCGAGCTGATTTGCCAATCATCATTGTTGACAGACAGACGCACGTGGGAGATACAATCGGTTTCTTTGAAGGGGAAACGCGGGCATAAATTCTCCCGTGTACCTGTTTGATGTTCATACATACAGGGAGATAATCGTTTGATATCAGAAGCGAACAGAAATATCGGGAGGAAAACTGCTACACGAGTAAGCCTTTGTTGTCGATTTGCAACGGCAAACAGAGTGACCGAGGAATCTTTGATCGGGGGGGGGGCGGGGGGGGGGGGCGGGGGGGGGGGGGGAGGGGGGGCGCGGGGGGGGGGGGAATTAGTTTCCTGAATTTCTGCTATACACAGGAAGTGTGAAAATTCACATTCTCGAGATAATAACACTCAAATCTGTATATATACTGCGACCCTCAATACCAATTATTAGTCATCGCTCAGAAATTTTGGATAATCTAATCACGCCAGACTAGAACCTTTTTTTTTTTTTTTTTTTGCTAAATGGGTTAAATTGTTTCGTGGGGATTTCATTTTTCTGATTTGTGGTAATAGAAATTGTGATTAAGTGTTAAAATGTGTTAAGTTTACCATTTAATTCATTGTAATTCCTTAGCGTTTAAGACGAGTGAAATACCATAACGCGTAGATATTTCTTGCCAGTCGTTCAGAGTAATGTAATTTCAAATACCCCAGTTTCCTTACACAAGAAGATATGGCTTAACTGACTGAGATTATTAAGTGTGACGGATCAGTGACCGAATAGAATTCGCATTATATTTCATGGTGTGAAATTAAATAAGTGACTAGATTTAATCTTATGGGACTAAACAACAGACGCCGACAAATCGCTAGTAGTGACAGGCAGATTTGGTTAAAGTGCGCGTATAGATAAATTGAATAAAGGACTTTGTGCGCTGTTCACTTTTCTGCAGGCAATAACGGGTGAGGGCACATACCATTTTTGCCCGACATGCCATAGCGGAAAACCTACGGACAGATGAGTAGATGTTTTTTTAAATGTTCTTTTCTTCCTTATCTAGCACTCGATCAAAACCAGCAGCCAGCGGTCTAATATTACCAGTAACATTCTTATTATTATTGGGTCTTCGATTTTTGGACCTGTCCGGTCCTCTTTCTTCATTCAGAGAGAGACCAAATATAAACAATAAGATTAATCGTAACTGGACAGTACAATACCCAGAATTATTTATCATAATTTTCCAGCCAACTGGGCATACGAAAGAACGTATATTCCTGACGTTTTACAGTCGTGGCAACGGAGTGATCCAGAAAACTACGCTGTTTCAGTATCGGTACTCACCATAAGAGTCAGCCGATAGGATTTACCATCATTATCAGTTTTTACCTATTGTAACATTTGTCTTAGCAACCACAGGCTATCCAATTCAGGAACTACCCTTCCTCCTTTTATTCTGTAACTGTGAACGTACCGAGAACGTCTTGCTTCAGTAACTATATGCGGTGACACAGGATTCATCCAGGAAAAATTAAACCACCACATTTGGCGTCCACCTTGTAATTATTATTCGACACGAAGGCTGGACTGGGGCCTGATTTGGCAATCCAACTGACAATATATGTTCAGACTATTGTAATTTTTCAAGGGATAACTACACAATGATTAGGTAAGCAAGCGTGTTTGTGGCCACAGATGACAGAGTGAGAGACAGAGAGAGAGAGAGAAAGAGAGAGTAAATGGTTTCCTTCGTTACAATCATTGAACTAACTACATCTTTTGTTTTGTCGCCAAACTGAGTACTTTACTGAGTAGTAATTTAGTGTGAATTTGTTCTCCACAGGCTACTACGTAAGCTAGTGCTTACCTTTGACCTTTAGGTTATTAACTTTTTTTGGGATCTTTTTTTTCTCAACAAGTGGGAGGGCACTTATTCGGTTAATTTCACATATCTGTAAACTTGATTTATTTGATTTCTCTATATATGTTTGATGTTGTAAAAAGTTTAATGATAATAAACAACAAAAAGAGAGCTACATGTGTGTGTTGGTTAGACCCATACCCAATTATCCATAGTTATTCACGTGTGTGCGTATTGTTGTCACAAAATTGTGTATGCGTGGGAGTGTGCAGTGTAACTTATATTTCATATAGAGAGAGAAAGGTCGTCTGATATTAAAATATAGTCGTATAGATTGGCTGGATTAGAGAAACTACTCACCCCAGAGACAGATCTTCCTCTTACACTATTCCCTCGTGAAAATCTATTTCTTACACCTTTATTTGCACATACTTACCACTATCACATCTGCTCAGACGGGACCATAAATATCTTCTGACCTATCTTTAAAACTTTACGACAGAATGGGGGCTCGTCCGGGATTTGATCTAAGTCTGAGTCTAGATAAATGACTTACGTCTGATATTGATTCTTAATTTTCATCTAGATAGAGTGTGTTGTGCGTCTTGTTTTGTGAGTTAAGGAATATTAACTAATTATCCCCTAGACAACGTTCCTATTTACTGGGTTCTGACCACACATATTAGAAATTTGTTTCTTTCCACAGCATCATAGAGTTACTTACAGTTTTGATTTTGATGATAATCTTTGTCGGATATATGATACATGGTAATTTTGTACAAGATCACTGGTACGCGTGATTGTTTATCAATTACAAAATATTTTTGAGCAGTGGAGTGTAAGCTTAGCAAAAGAAGAGCATTCTGGCTATCGCCAAGTTAATAGCCTTCTCTAACTCCAAAACTGACTTCAGGTGTGGACGAGTGTGGTGGATTTAAATAATGAAAATTTTTTTTTCTCTTTAAATTTTTATTAAAAAATTTTTTCTCTTCCACAGTTGTAATAGTAGTTTTTTTCAGTTTTTAGTCTGATCTACCATCTTTATGGTTTAAGTCGTCTGCGTTAGGAGCTTTTGCCAGATAACAGCACCGATAGGTTAGATAACTGATAGCAGGGAGGAGGTAACACAGTAAAAGCTGGGTAATTTTTTTTGTTTTTCTCTTAATTTGTTAGGGTGCACAGTATCCTCTTTCTTCTTTCTTTCTCGAGTAAGTCGCAATCAGTTATTTTGCCATGGCTGAGCGTGCAAAACTTACAGCAATGCTAAGAGAGGAAGCAAGGGAAATAGGACTACAAGGTGCAGAAGTGCTAGCTTTTGTGAACGAAGATCTTGACAGATATGACGCGGAGAAGAAGGAAGCAGAACTAGAGAGAAAGAGACAGCAGACCGTCAATTGGAACAGAAGAAGGAAGCAGAAGCTAGAGAGAAAGAGAAGGAAGACCGTCAATTGGAACAGAAGAAAATTGAGGCGGAAATGGAAACTCGCAGAGACATGGAGCGAGAGAGGGAGAGACGACATAAGGAAAGAGAAAATGAGCAACGACGTCAGCACGAACTGGCGCTTAAGACTCTAGAGGTCCAAAGTCGCGGTGCAACGTCTAACTTCAGCAACGGAGAGCCGTCTTCACCTCAGTCACCTTTAACTGATCTTTCCAGCACTCAATCTCCTCAATTAGCAGCAATGTCCTTTGCCCTCGAATCCTTCCCAAGCCCCAATGAGAAAATTGACACTTATATAGAAAAATTTGAGAGAATAGCAACACTGTATGGTTTAGAAAGTTCGCGATGGTGTTTGAAGCTTTCCCGGGCTTTGAAAAGTAATGCATATGATGTGAATGTTAACCTGGGAAGCGACAATCAAGACAATTACGGCATGTTAAAGAAAGCTTTAAACAACTTGGCGGAGGACTGTGGAGGCTGAGATGCAAAGAATGAACCAGAGTTGGGGCACTGTACGAAGGATGGCCGCCGACCGAGCAAAGTGGAAGCAATTTGTTGTTGCCCTACAAGACGCCACCAGGCGTAATGGCCACTGACTGCTTTGACGGTCGGCGGCTAAGGATCAAAGAAGAAAGAAAGCTTTACTTGAGCGCTTCGAAATGAACGCTCGCAAATTTTTGCAACTTTTCCGAAACAGCAGGAAGGAAGGAACCGAGACATTTCACCAGTTCTCTTCACGTCTGAAGGGATATTTGACGAAGTGCCTGGAGCTTTCAGAGCTCCCTTGCACTTTTGAAGGGCTAGAAGAGTTTGTTCTAACCGAACAAATAAAAAGCACCTTGTCAAATGAAACCCGTAGATTTCTTGCTGAACAAGGAGCTGTGAAGCTGGAAGACATTTTGAGTAAGTCTGAACGGTACACAAATGCGTTAGCCGAGCTTCCAAGCTCGAAACGCAAACCTACAGAGGAGCCTTCTCGCAAAAATAACCTAGAGCAGTCTTCCCAGTCATTTTCCCATCAACACCCTAGGGATACTGTACCCCATACCCCTCCTCATGAAAAAACGAAATTCTACAAAACTCGATACCCCGCCAAACCCCATGATCAGCCCAACCGTCACTCATGGCAGCCTAGTCATAAAGGACACGACAAAGGGAAAACCCCTGCACCAGGGACATCTGATCAGGGCAAGCACACCGGGACAAATCGGATTGGTTGCTTGCAAACAGTCTCGCAAAGGAGGAGAAATGTCAGTAATTCTCAACCTGAGGGTAAGAGTCTTTCAACGCAAGAAACTGTTTTATTGAATGGGACTTCAATCTATTGTCTGTTTGATACGAGTTTGAGCTTTGATTGTATTGTCGCAAGGCATTTGGTCAAACCTGGTCAAGAGACAGAAGAAACCGTCAAATTATGTGGAGTTTTCAAAGGAGATGCACCCATAACGCTTCCCATCGCACTGGTGGAGATACACTCTGATTTCGTCAGAGGTGTTATCAAAGCGGCTATAATAGATGATCCGATCTACCCAGTCATACTTGGTTGTAGATATGTGTTTATATGGAGACCGAAAGAGCCGATTGTGGCAGCAGTAACCACAAGAGGGCAAACCAAGAAGGAACGGGAGCCTGTGCCTAATATGTTACCCAAGGAACTAAAAGAGGCGCAACAAAAGGACCCTACCTTGGAGCCCTGCTTTAGGAAACTGCCCATGGCCAAGGACCCCAGACACAACGGAGACATCTTTTCTAAGGATGGAGTGATGTATCGAAGAACGGGCGACCCTGAACAGGGACATAACCAGCTCCTAGTACCGACGCAGTACAGAGAACAAATCTTAGAAATGGAGCAATCTCTTCCCTTTAGCGGACATATGGGACAAAACGCCACTATTCAGCGAATAGCGACTCACTATTGGTGGCCAGGAATGAACACTGATATTATCAGATATGTGAAATCCTGCGCCAAGTGCCAACGTGTGGCACCTAAGCATTGGACACCCCCAGTTCCTATGGGAGAAATGCCAATACGACATTTTAGGACCCCTGGAAAGGACTAAAAGAAGGAACAGGTTTATCCTGACCTTTGTCGACACATGCACTTTGTGGGCAGAAGCTATACCGCTAATATGCATGGATTCCAAGCATGTAGCAGAAGCCCTAGTGCAGATTTTTACACGGTTGGGATTCCCTCAAAATGTTTTGAAGGATAACGGATCACAATACCGTAGCCTGTTAATGGAAGAGATCTTTAAGATATTGAGGGACCAGCACATCTACACCAGCCCCTATAATCCGGACGGACGTGGGTTAGCAGATCGTGTTAACGGAAGCCTCACCATGTTGTTACGTAAGCTGGGACAAGAGAAACCTGAAGATTGGGACCTTTTCATTCCTGCAGCCTTATTCGCCTACAGGAAAGTCCCACAGGCATCTACAGGTTTACCACCAGCTACACTTCTATTCGGCAGACCTATTAAGGGCCCGCTAGAAGCTTTACTACGGTCACTGACAGACCAGAAGGCTGATGAGACAGTTGTCTCAGCATTTAAGTATGTATCGGAGCTTAAGGAAAGGTTACAACTAGGATGGGATCTTACAACAACCAACCTTAAGCGAGCACGCATGAAGCACGCTAAACGATACAACAGAGCAGCGAAAGAGAGATAATTACAACCAGGAGAGAAAGCTTTGTTTTTACTCCCTACCGGATGCAACAAACTACGTATCGGATGGCAAGGGCCGTTTACCGTCCTTAAAAAGATCTCGAGAACTAACTACAAGATCTCTATTAAAGGAAAGGAAACAGTCTACCATATAAATCTGTTAAAAAAATATTTGGAAAGACCGGTGCCTTCCCCCGAACATCTCTTGGCGGTCGCTATAGCAGCCGAAGATGAGGAAGATGATGATGTTGCATGGAATATCCACTGCAACAAACGGAATCATTTAAAGATGTTAAATTCGGCGACACTCTCTCAGAAGCACAACAGACAGAAACGAAGGCGTTATTGACACAGTACTCGGAAGTCTTAACGGACATACCTGGTCGAACGTATCTCGCAGAGTTTGATATGAAGCTGACAAACGAGACACCTGTGCGAACCAGAGTTTACCCGATTCCGTATGCGAAAGCAGACACGTTACGTGGAGAGATAGACAAACTACGTCAAGCTGGGATCATCGCCCTATAGCTTAAGCGTCGTACTGTGGCAGAAACCTAATAAGGAAGTTCGGCTGTGTATTGACTACCGTTTACTTAACACTGTAACGGAATTCCAGCCAAAGTCCCTGCAAAACGCTTCGGAACTGTTTACCAAGCTTAACAAGGCAAGAATTTTCTCTAAGATTGACCTGAGTAAGGGTTACTACCAAATACCAGTCAAGGAGGAAATTAAACCACGGCTAGCTTTTAGCACCAGTGAAGGACATTACACTTTCAACGTTATGCCTTTCGGTTTGCACAACGCACCAGGAGTCTTCACCAGAATGATGAAAAAGCTTTTAGAACCCTTGCACAGCCCACATATCAACAATTTCATGGACGATATACTGACTGCAACGGACAACTACGAAGAACATATTGCTACGGTCGCTATGCTCCTCATGAGACTAAAGGAAGCTGGCCTAACAGCCCGTCCTAGCAAATGTTTAATCGGCTTTGAAAAGCTTGATATCCTGGGGCATACCATTTCTCAAGGGTGCATGTGGCCAGTTGCCAAAAACGTAGAGAAAATACGTGCAGCGAAGAGGCCTAAAATAAAGAGAGACGCACGTTCGTTCCTATCACTGTGTGCGGACAACCAAAAGTTCATCAAAAACTTCAATGGCCTGACAGCACCCCTTACTGACCTCACAAAGAAGGGAAAACCCGATAAAGTTATTTGGAATGCAGAGTGTGAACACGCTTACGTCACTCTCAAGGAACAACTGTCCAAATACCCAATTCGAAGGTTACCTGACCTTAAGAAACCTTTCATTTTGCGTGTATATGCCTCAGGACAAGGAATCGGGTCAACACTGCTTCAGGCAGATGTCAAGAATCCGAACCTGTTATTTCCAGTTGCATACGGCAGCCGCAAACTGAATACAGCAGAAAGGAATTATTCGACCGTGGAGAGGGAATGTTTAGCACTCGTGATTGGAATAAGAAGACATCATGAATATATTTATGGCGTTTCATTCACGGTACAGACGGACCATGCTCCATTGGCGTTTCTTGGAGCCAATAAGGAATTTAACGCAAAGATTATGCGTTGGGCTTTGCTGTTAAGCGTGTACTCATTTAAATTACAATATATGCCAGGAAAAGAGAATGTACGAGCATATTTTATGAGTCGAAATTGGAGCATGGAGGAAGATGATGAAATGGAAGATAGCAATCACTCGGACACTGCGGATGACAGTAGCTCTATTTCCATTAATGAGATATGAAAGGGTTTCACATCTTCAAAGCCCGGACGTACTGTGACGTGGAGTGTAAATAGCGATACAGTAATCTGACAGCCTTTGCTTTCCCATTTAATGTCTACCATTTGCTAAGCCAAACCGCGCAATTTTCTGACTGCATTACTCATATATAATCTACGCCCTTTTTCTTGACATATAAACAAACAAACATAATAGCTAGTTCCGCGATCTGCCGGCATCACAGTCAGCGAGCCATGATTCGTTTACATGAGTTCTCACGTGAGCTGATTTGCCAATCATCATTGTTGACAGACAGACGCACGTGGGAGATACAATCGGTTTCTTTGAAGGGGAAACGCGGGCAGAAATTCTCCCGTGTACCTGTTTGATGTTCATACATACAGGGAGATAATCGTTTGATATCAGAAGCGAACAGAAATATCGGGAGGAAAACTGCTACACGAGTAAGCCTTTGTTGTCGATTTGCAACGGCAAACAGAGTGACCGAGGAATCTTTGATCGGGGGGGGGGGGGGGGGGAATTAGTTTCCTGAATTTCTGCTATACAAAGGAAGTGTGAAAATTCACATTCTCGAGATAATAACACTCAAATCTGTATATATACTGCGACCCTCAATACCAATTATTAGTCATCGCTCAGAAATTTTGGATAATCTAATCACGCCAGACTAGAACCTTTTTTTTTTTTTTTGCTAAATGGGTTAAATTGTTTCGTGGGGATTTCATTTTTCTGATTTGTGGTAATAGAAATTGTGATTAAGTGTTAAAATGTGTTAAGTTTACCATTTAATTCATTGTAATTCCTTAGCGTTTAAGACGAGTGAAATACCATAACGCGTAGATATTTCTTGCCAGTCGTTCAGAGTAATGTAATTTCAAATACCCCAGTTTCCTTACACAAGAAGATATGGCTTAACTGACTGAGATTATTAAGTGTGACGGATCAGTGACCGAATAGAATTCGCATTATATTTCATGGTGTGAAATTAAATAAGTGACTAGATTTAATCTTATGGGACTAAACAACAGACGCCGACAAATCGCTAGTAGTGACAGGCAGATTTGGTTAAAGTGCGCGTATAGATAAATTGAATAAAGGACTTTGTGCGCTGTTCACTTTTCCGCAGGCAATAACGGGTGAGGGCACATACCATTTTTGCCCGACATGCCATAGCGGAAAACCTACGGACAGATGAGTAGATGTTTTTTTAAATGTTCTTTTCTTCCTTATCTAGCACTCGATCAAAACCAGCAGCCAGCGGTCTAATATTACCAGTATCATTCTTATTATTATTATTGGGTCTTCGATTTTTGGACCTGTCCGGTCCTCTTTCTTCATTCAGAGAGAGACCAAATATAAACAATAAGATTAATCGTAACTGGACAGTACAATACCCAGAATTATTTATCATAATTTTCCAGCCAACTGGGCATACGAAAGAACGTATATTCCTGACGTTTTACAGTCGTGGCAACGGAGTGATCCAGAAAACTACGCTGTTTCAGAATCGGTACTCACCATAAGAGTCAGCCGATAGGATTTACCATCATTATCAGTATTTACCTATTGTAATATATTTCTTAGCAAACACAGGCTAGACAATACAGGAACTACCCTTCCTCCTTTTTTTTCTGTAACTGTGAACGTACCGAGAACGTCTTGCTTCAGTAACTATATGCGGTGACACAGGATTCATCCAGGAAAAATTAAACCACCACATTTGGCGTCCACCTTGTAATTATTATTCGATACGAAAGCTGGACTGGGGCCTGATTTGGCAACCCAACTGACAATATATGTTCAGACTATTGTAATTTTTCAAGGGATAACTACACCATGATTAGGTAAGCAATCGTGTTTGTGGCCACAGATGACAGAGTGAGAGACAGAGAGAAAGAGAGAGAGAGAGAGACAGAGAGAGAGAGAGTAAGTAATTTCCTTTGTTACAATCATTGTACTAACTACATCTTTTGTTTTGTCGCCAAACTGAGTACTTTACTGAGTAGTAATTTAGTGGGAATGTGTTCTCCACAGGCTATTCTGTAAGCTAGTGCTTATCTTTTACCTTTGGGTTATTAACTTCTTTTGGGATCTTTTTTTTCTCAACAAGGGGGAGGGCATTTATTCATTTAATTTCACATATCTGTAAACTTGATTTATTTGATTTCTCTATATATGTTTGATGTTGTAAAAAGTTTAATGATAATAAACAACAAAAAGAGAACTACATGTGTGTGTTGGTCAGACCCATACCCAATTATCCACAGTTTTTCACGTTTGTGCGTATTGTGTGTGCGTGTGTGTGTATTGTAACTTATATTTCAAATAGGGAGAGAAAGGTCTTTTGATATTAAAATATAGTCGTATAGACAGGCTGGACTAGAGAAACTACTCACTCCAGAGACAGATCTTCCTCTTACACTATTCCCTCGTGAAAATCTATTTCTTACAATTTTATTCTCACATATTTACCACTATCACCTCTGCTCAGACGGGACCATAAATATCTTCTGACCTATCTTTAAAAATTTACGACAGGAATCAGGATAATAAACTAGCGTGCCGGTGACAACACAGAAACCACAGGGAACGAGGAAAAAGAGACAACGTGGAACCACAAATAAAAGGGGGAATCAATAAATTCATGACAGTCCTTTCTTATGCCATCCGTCGAGTCATTCCCTGCCATTCCTTTTATGTCAGTCACCGATTCCCGTCCCTACGTGTTTTTCAGTCTCCGATAGATATATGCTAAGACAACAGGATTATGAACAGTCGGAAAACCACACAACACACTTAGAAAATACGAGAGAAAAGTAATAACGAAAAGCTGTGACAGTACTCCAAAAATAGAAAACGGCAACTCTAAATGACACATTCAGCTTGGCTACGAGGACGGAATACTGAAACACAAGGTTAGCTCTAGCAGCCAAAGGGATGTTTTCATTAACCTCTGACCTTCGTACGCTAGAACTCAAAATTACAGAAACTGACCAAGAATAGTGCCATGGAAAGACACGCCAAATAAAATCAAAAAGAAAAAACACTTTCATACACAGACAATAAATTATTTGGCTGAGGCTTTAAGAAACGCTGTGACCTGTGCAGTCACGGATTCATGAACATCTAAGAATACTAGGGTGTTAATGATTGATTGGCATGCAACTTAATTTTTTTTATTTTGTATCTGCATAGCCAGGATCAAATGTTGACTTAATGATCTTCAATCACAGTCAATGGTGTCCAAAAATAAATGGGTGAGGGGGGAGGAGGGAAAAGTATGACCAACATTTTGTTAAACTATTACATTTTTATTTGGTGGAAATAGAGGTACCTGACGCCCCGGCAAAAGGAGGACATGAACTCTTTTTCACCCCCGCCAAAAGGTGGAAATGTCCTCTTTTTTACACTTTCGTCCTCCCGCAGGCATTGCAGCAAAAATGTGATTCTGTCCAGCTTTTCACTGATGATTCTAATTTAAAACCGTTTGAACCTTGATGATAACATAAATCACAACAGTCTTAATATGTTTTTAATTTGTTTTGCCTGTTTCTTTGTTTCTACTTTTACCATTACACTTTAAAAACTTTTTACAGCAATGATAATGCATTACAAATAAGGGAGGGAAATACAACAGAAGTGATTGCGTCATTAATAGGCTGAACTGCCCATGGAGGACTTCTGGTGTCGTGTATTGTGGTTCGCACTATTGACCTGCCATTGAAACATCATTTTTTTTTATGATGCGTAGATGGCAGAGCGGATAGTGTGATTCGCTTGCATGGCTAGGCGGGGTTGTCGCACGGAAGGTCCAGTGTTCAAATCCTGGGTAAGCCACTCATGTCTGTTGTTTTTCTGTTGTCTGGTGTTCTACTTCTTTATTTCCTGCGAGTGCCTGATAACATACCTTTATAATTGTTTCATATTAATTTACTGTTTACAGGCCTCAGGTTTCCCTCCCTTATTTGTAATAAATGTTTGTACAATACCAAACCTACCCACTATCCTGTTCTCACTGTTCTAGTCTACTATCATTTACTGGACACAGTATTAAGGTCCTAAGGGTCTTGTTGGATTCGGCCTATACTGCTTGATAGAAATACAACAGAAGTGATTGCGTCATTAATAGGCTGAACTGCCCATGGAGGACTTCTGGTGTCGTGTATTGTGGTTCGCACTATTGACCTGCCATTGAAACATCATTTTTTTGATGATGCGTAGATGGCAGAGCGGATAGTGTGATTCGCTTGCATGGCTAGGCGGGGTTGTCGCACGGAAGGTCCAGTGTTCAAATCCTGGGTAAGCCACTCATGTCTGTTGTTTTTTCTGTTGTCTGGTGTTCTACTTCTTTATTTCCTGCGAGTGCCTGATAACATACCTTTATATTTGTTTCATATTAATTTATAATGCATTACAATATTGTTTTAGAATGTGTTCCTACTTTTTGTTGGGAGTGTGTCAAAAGTTCAATTGATTGATGGACTATTATTTTTTATATTTCGTCTGAAGGTTTTCATTCGTATGTACTTGAAAATGAAGACTTTCTGAAGAAAATAAGCTCTTCAGATCAATATCTGCCATAAAAATATATAAATATGTTTTAAAAAAAATGTAAATATCACGATTTAAAAAAGAATAAAAGTATGCTTACATTCAATCATTTTCTCCTTGTATTAATCATGATTTTCTTTTGCTTCTTTTACTACAGCAAATTCTTTGAATTTGAAACTGCCATTAGATATAACACTCTGATGTTGGAGTGAACAGAAAAATTTTCAAGGATTTGGGAAGCTACGTATTTGAAATCCTAAAACAGCAACTGTTGAATGCGTGCTCCTTTGTCTTTTTTCACTTTCGTTGTCCTACTTTTTAATGCTTTGATATCTGGTGACTTTAGGTGAAACGTATCACACAGTTAGAATGAAACCTTGCTTGGTGCACGTGTAAAACTGCTCACTACCTACGTATTGTCGCGGCAAAGGTGTCAGCTTCGGAGCACGGTGGCGTCACGCTCTAGTCTACGCAGCTGTAAATAGGTACCTGACTCTTCTCGTGAGTTAGGAAAGGAAAAGGCAGCAAGGATCCCACCTATCGATGTTTGACTTAGTATAGTGAAGTCTGTAATCTTCACTCGTCTACAGCAGTATCTGCTGTGGGAATAGCTTTGACCTATTACTGTATTTACACATGGCTCGTTGTCAGTTAGTCCTGACCGCCAGTAAACCTTTCTTCCAGAAGTTCCCGGTTGTCTGACATAACATTATGGTAGGGGGACATTGACTTGACTGTGATCCACTGTCACTGAGCGTCACCTGTTCGTGACCTTGATGCCATTATGTCATGCTTCGCAGTTCGTATAAGATGTTTTGGGCTGCCATAAAGCGTATTGTTTATGGATGGGTGGTGTAGTAGAAGTTGTCTCATTCACTGAAGTGCAGGGCACAGTAGTAGATAGTGTTCTTCTGTCTCCAAGGGGTTTGGGCAGTGTCTACATTTTGCTATATTTGGTGAACACATTCTGTTTATGTAGCCATTTAGTTTTGAGTGACCTGTTCTCTATCTGAAGATTCTGGTTTGATATTTTCGTTCAATATGGTTGATAGCATCTTCCTTATTTGGGGCTGTTAGGTGTATGAAGAGCCTTTTTCCTGTTTTAACTTGTGCCCACGTGTTCAGCCAATCTTCTTTACGTGGTAGGGTACATTAAAGCATGAGACATTTTAGATAAATATATACGCCAAAAACTGTCTTTAAAATTCAAGGTGTAATTCTCAGGGGTTTTCAAGAAGACAACAAGAAAAAAAAAAGAAAACTGTTTCTCAATCAAGCATGTCGTAAGAGTCGATCAGTATGAGGTTGTTCATAGGGCTGGCAGCTTGATCGTGTAAAACAAATAGCTACAGAAACCACTTTTACAAGAGGACATGAATGATTTAAGGCTGGCTTCCTGCAAGGGGGACAGCTACAGCAGTAACTTCATGCTCCATAGGGAGTGAACAGGGAAATGAATGGGTGAAAGCAGTGGCGTCACTAGGGTTGGTGTCACCCAGTGCGGTAACTCATGGTGTCACCCCCATGGACCTCCTCCCGTACCAGACCATACAGAATCCTTAATAATGTTTTTTGTACTAATGTTACTCGTAAATCGTAATTCCCGTATATCACTGAATGTAATGGCAATAGTAGTGACATAAACAAGTAGCAAAATTAAAATTACACCTTTAAATTACAATATCATAAGCACAGCCTAAATGTATTTACATTTACACAGTTTCACGTGGTTAAAGTGAGATGCTGACCCCATCACCCCTAGTGTGCCGATGGTCAAGAAAATGTGGGCCTAACACCATATTCCCAATATGCCCCAATGGGCGTGTAACGGGATCCTTTACCTTACATATAAGCTGGGCTTACGAAAAATGTTTTTGTGGTTATAACTAACTACAGGGATATTTTTATAAAAAATAATAAATTTCTGCTGAATCATTGCACACAATATATAAAAAACAAATCTATAAAACACACATTTTATAGACAATCATTTTGGTGTCACCCCCTCTTATGGTGTCATCCGGTGCGGTCTGCAACCCCCGCACCCACTGATGACGTCACTGGGTGAAAGAATGAATGTCTCAAACGTAAATGCGTATCATAACACAGTTAAACATCCATATTTATTTTAACGAAGGGTTGTTAGCTAGCATTTTACCGTAAGTAAAATAAAAATATATATATATATATATATATATATATATATATATATATATATATATATATATATATATATATATATATATATATATATATATATATATATATATATATATATATATATATACGCGCGCGCCACATAAATTATGTCTAATCTATATTTTTGAACGTCTGTCGGTTTGTCCCCTACATAAACAGGGGATGCAATTTTTATTTTTTATTTTTTTTTTGGTAGTGAAAGTTAGACATTAATTGCGTTATTTCCCTTAACATTTATTTTTGGGTCAATAATTCAATGGATTTCCCATTTTTGAAAAAAGAATTCAACAGGATAAGGGGTCGGAATTTTTTTCGATTCGTCTACCTTTAGAGTCTTCATTATCGCACACAACAAGAAGCATCAGATGACATTCTATTTAGAACCTGTGGAGTTGGTGACATACTAGCACTAAGGAAGACATACAGAGATCATCTTACAGAAGGTTTTAAACATCAGGCTCAGTTAATATATCCTGTAATAGAAATTGTTTACAGAGATGAAATTTACAATACAGCTTTAATTGCCATAGCAGATAAGGTGATTTTTATGAAAGGGATGGAGTGGCATACTCTTTTATTCCCTCAAACTAATCAAACTGAAGGAGGTACAGTGGAGAAAACAATTGGAGTAGATGAGATAGAGGCGAAATGTGGTCGTGAAAGATCAAGAGAAATCGGATCCAACACGAAAATAAGAATCTTCAACTCAAATGTGAAGTCAGTCCTATTGTATGGCTCTGAGACATGGAGAACAACAAAGACAACAACCAAAAAGATACAGACTTTCATAAATGGACGCTTGCGTAGAATAGAAGGATTAAAATGGTATGACAAGGTTACCAGCGTGGAATTGAGGACAAGAACTAGACAAGTGCCAGTGGAACAAGAGATGAGAAGAAGACGATGGCGATGGATTAGACACACACTGAGGAGACCTGTTGATAGCATTACAAGGCAGTCCTTGTTCTGGAACCCCCAGGGCAAGAGAGGCAGAAATAGACCAAGAAGCACTTGGAGAAGAGAGCTGGAAACAGAGGTGAAAATGAATAAGAAAACGTGGGAAGAACTTGAGATGATGGCACGTGACAGGATGACCTTGGCATGTGTTTGTTGAAGGCCTATGCTCCTTTGGGAGTGGAGGGTTATGAATGAATGAATAAATGAGAGATATAATGATTGGAGTAGATGTGCTGGAGGTGAGAGGTATTGTGAAGGACATGATTTAATTTGATGTGGTCGTGACAGGTACAATGGAGAACATTGGGTTAATCCAAGAATTAACCATTAAGGGTTGGTTCTGGTTCCTCAAATAATAATGGCAGCCTAGAAGTACTGCAATTAGGTGATATATTAAATGTTCATTTATATATATATATATATATATATATATATATATATATATATATATATATATATATATATATATATATATATATATATATCTATATATATATATATATATATATATATATATATATATATATATATGACACACGTGCATACATTTTAAATTCATGTTATGTTAACAGTTGTGTTAAAATATATTCTATTAGAGAGCATATATAAAGATTTTTCAGTTTTTCTTTTCCTTGGGCGAAAGTATCAGGTTTGTGATGGGTTGAAATTTTGTTTTTTCCGGTTGAAGTTATTGTTCACATTAGGAAAATTTCACATAACGACAATTTTTACATAACGAACAAACAATCACTGCGTTTCGTGTTTTGTTTTGCGAGAGTACATCGCGCGCGTGCGTGTGTGTGGCTGGCGTGAGGAGGAGGAAGAGAGAATAAACGGCAGGTGTGTAATACTTGTAGCTTGTAATCGAAAATGTTTACTTCAGGTATCCCTTTTTTACCATTTTGTATCTTTCTGCTTGTTGATATTCAAAATAGATGATAACGTGCCTATTTCAACTCTCAACCCTAAGTTTTGGAACTTTTTCCCAAAACTCTAGAAATGTGTGGTCCCTTTACATAAATAATATTTTGTAACGTTTCCCAATCTTTTTTTTTCTAACCGTCTATTTCCCTAACTTGATGTTCATCTTTTTCGTTCCTGGAGGCAAACGTATAAACATTTAAATAATCTATACCTTATATTGTCTCTCACGGAGTACACTACATGACACCACAATATACACTTAAAATTTAAAAAAAAATAATCGAAAATTGCTTTCCAAAAGTAGGCTTAAGTCTGATAAAATATGAAGATTGCCAGAAAATTCTAGTGTTTTTGTTCATGAAAATTCTAGTTTTTCTGGGTTTTTTCTCAATTGATTCCCCTACGAGAAGAATAGTTGTTCTTTTGTGATTCTGGCAGAAATCGTTAACAACTCATCTTCTTTAATTTCATAAATAAAGAATGGAATTTAGATTCACTTTTGCTCAGAGTTTAAATGACTTTGCTGGCATTTTGGAAAACAATTTAAGACACTGTGATTTACCTTTGACGGCGAAGAACATCATCCAATAGGTGAGCAGACGCAACATTATTCTTGAGTTGTTTGGTATCCGCGTCATTGATCCGAAGTGTTTTCGAAGAGCATAGTTACTGTAAATTGTAAAATACAGCACCGAGTTGCTTTGTCAATAGTGTAGAGTAACACACATCAAGTATGCTGTCTTCTTTGTAATCTGCACACACTGCAAAACAAAGTCTGAGCGTTTTTTGTTTTGCGCATAGATATTAAATATATGTCAAGAAGTAAGTCTTCACAACGTATGATTATAAAACTGCTGGTTAAAATGTATTTACATTGTGTCCAACACTTTCATAAACTTAAGAATATGGGTTCTGAAGGCAAAATACTTTGAATATCACTCGTAATTATAGCGCACTTCTTATTCACTACTATCTTGTAAAAGCTTTTAAATGTTATCTCTTTGCCAGGTAATATTTATAAAAGAATAATTGGACACAAACTGAAAAACAAATAAAAAGCAAAACGCTAGTTAACAAATACGATATGCAGCATGGAAATCACATCTGCTGGTGCTCTGACATTTTACGGCCATTTTTTTTTCACGTGACTGATGTAATAACAAACACAGACCTCTGGACGAGGACAAGAGAACAATCAATACAGTTGGCAATGAAATGGAAAAATTGAATATGGGTAAGACGTGTCCTTATGAAACAATACAACGGCGTAGCCAGACATACCCTCGACTGCAATCAGCTGGGGAAAAAGAAGCGTGGGGAGGCCAAAGAGAAGCTGGAGACAACACTGTGTAAGAAGAAGGCAAGACAAATGGGGCATTATGAGCAGAGTGAAGAAGGCGGCCCAAAATAGAAATCGGTGGCGAGCAACAATTGTAAACCTATGTTCTCAAGGAGTGATGATGATGTGACATGATTTGATTAAACTGGTCGAAAGTGTTTTTTTTTTTTTGTAATAACAGCATAGCCTTCTTTTTGCCGAGGCACGCACCGTTTAACCAAGACACAAGGTCCGTCGGTTCTGCTAGGGAGTAAGTCCATTAAAAGGTAAAAGATCATGTTTCTGATATAATAATCTCCAGCAAACTGTATATGGCTGAAAACACATTTCATTATAGCTCCCATCGTTTAAAGCATGGTGGTTATTCTGAGGACGAATGGGGTCATTTCATAGCTGTTAAGGGGTTTGTTTGTCTTAGTTGTGTGATCTCTAGTGTTGAACTTTATCTCGATTTGTTTTCAGTACAGCCTTTCTCAACTTTTGTTTTTACCCTGACGGAACCTTTGAAATAATTTTTCACACCTCACGGAACCCCTGCATAAATATTATTATATCTTTAGCTCACAGTAATTTTAATTAATGTTATTTACAACATGAAAATTTATTGACAATGTTGTATAGTAAAGCTACTAAAAACCATAGGCCCAAGCAATATGAATAAGAATATAGCCTAAGACACAGCTGTATACAAGACTTTGAAAGAAACAAAATCCGTTAATTTTTTTTCTTTTTTTCTGAATCACGATCTCTCGCGGAACTCTAGAGTTCCGCGGAACCCCGGCTGAGAAACGCTGTTTTAATAGTATAAACTGCTCTCCTGCATATACTGCAGACTTCAACAATATAATGTTGAACACAAATCTCCGAATACGTGCATTTGTTGGTCAACTGTTGCATTTATAAGTATTATAAGCTGTCCGATGGCTGGCATGCAGTTGAGTTTCTTTTTATTTTAATACGCGGTAGGCTACCTGACTTTACTCTTAAGTAACTGTAGCGTAAGGTTTTATAAGTAGAATGTCAGTAGTAGATACTGGAAGAACAGAAATAAGATTCTGCCTTGAATGAGTGAAGTCCCAGTGTCAGAGAAGAACACTGGTATCGCAGGATAGTCACGGCGGTGAAAGAATCTGCTTTAGAAAATATTTAGATTAACGTTAGACCTTAAATTGCCCCTTAGCTATGATAATCAAACTATTCAAAAAATGAACTTCTACTGTAACAATATAAAGGTAATAAGTCAGTTGAGTACAATTTGATTTGAATTTAATATGTACATCTATCTTGGCTTCTTGTGAAATGTGAATGGATGATGATGAAATTCAATAAATAAAATTTTTACAAAATCTGAAGAATGGTGATTTTCTAATTCAATTTAGTTATTAACTAAAAAGTCTTTCCTGGGAATTTTCACTTCTGTTGAAACAAAGTTTCTGACTGTCTTTTAGTTTATGTTCTTGGTTAATGCTCTCAGACTAATACTTTCATCATAAACTGTCCGGATTTCTCATTTGGTTGCATGAATTTAACACATACTGGTGCTCAGCTTTGAAATAATTTGTCTGTCTTCACTATGACTGGCACAGTTTGTTCAGTTAAGGCCTCCCTCAAGACCTCCAAGCACTGATGGGGACTGATGAGTATGATGTCCGGAAAACAATACAGTGATTCCTGTATTATTTCAGGTAGCTCAGATTGATCCTGACTCTTAGACCTCTGATTTGGCTGATACCTTCGAACCGGTAGACAATAATGGATATGTGGCTATCTTTGGCTTATATAGCACACACAACCTATCTGTTCATGAGATGAGTGAGTTTCAGGTGTATGCATGTAATGAATGATACATGGCTCAGTCTGATAAGCAAAAGCAAGACAAGACAGGTGTCTAGCTGCAAACATTTTAATAAAATAAAATTAATACATAAATATAATACATCAATTATTTTCACACATGGCATGATGTCTAATCACCCTTTCCCTCTGCCTGATAAGTCAGCTCTTAACGGCAGGGTGTATAAGCCCTGATAAGGACTGTATTAGTCCTGATAAGGACTGAGTCACGGTTATATTTTCAGGTTCCAACCTTCGGCAATCATACCTACTAATCACAAGTATTATGCATGATATTTCCATGACATAATTAAATCTATCACAAACCAAATCCTGATATAAAAGTTTTAGTTATTTACTAGATATACATAGTAGTTCTACGTACCCTCTTAGGATCTTATAAAGATAAAAAAAAAGACTGGCTTTTGGTGGAGTATAGTACTGCCCGGCTACAGATAACAAAGTGTTAGCTTCACAGGCGTCTCTCTCTAGCCTCCGTCCTTCTGTCTTTAAGTTGTGCAAGTGAGTTTGAATTCTCCGCGAGTTCCTTTTATTGGCACAGAGCGTACGTATCGGAAGACAAGGTTCCGCAACTCTGGTTTACTTCTGCAAAATTTCATCTCTGAGGGATTCTGTGTTAGAATTGTTTCAAACCTCAGCCTCGTGCATCGCACCTTTTCTATTTTGCGCCTTTAGAGTTACGAGGGAAGGTCAAAAAGTAATGCCTCCTATTTTTTATGTATGTAAATACTGCATCGGTGTGCAATTTGTAAATTTAGCAGGATTCCTCAAGCACTCTTCTGCACTGTATAGCATTACCAACCTGTTTCAGTAACAGGTGGCACCACTGTAACAGTTTAAAAATGGCTGCCAAAGACGTTCGGTTAAAACAACGTTATGTCATAGAATTCCTCAATGCTGAAGGC
The DNA here is from genome assembly GCA_024509875.1 of Oreohelix idahoensis. Classification (NCBI taxonomy): domain Eukaryota; kingdom Metazoa; phylum Mollusca; class Gastropoda; order Stylommatophora; family Oreohelicidae; genus Oreohelix; species Oreohelix idahoensis. The sequence continues at coordinate 77,865 of JAMPIV010010507.1, read as the reverse complement.
GAGACCCCAATTCGCATCCACGAACGTTTGAAGAATGTTTATAGAGATTCAACAGTGGATGTTAGCACTGTCCGACGTTGGGTACATCGTTGTGACGAAGCTGAAGTAGGTCAATCCTCAATGGCTGACGCAAAGCGGACTGGCCGTACATCTACCGCATGTACTCCACATTAACATTCATCGAGTTGTTTCTTTTTCATTCGTTAAGCAATAACACTGGTGAAACTTTCTTCCATGTTGTCCATTAGTAAAAGGCAGTGTCCAGAACATCATTAAAGACCTGGGTTATTCAAAAGTTTGTGCACGGTGGGTACCCAGAGTTCTTGGGGGCCTGAAAGTAAGTTTAACAGGTGCATAGATTTATGTACAAAAAGAAAATGCTTGCACTTTGCAATCGCATTCATAACGTTCTAAAAAGACAGTAAAAACGAAAATAGATTAAAAAACATTACAGGCCTACAGCCCGGCAAAATCATAACGGCGCATGTACTATTTGCTACACTAATAAACATTAATACAAAAAATAATAACTAATAAAAGAGGTAAGCAATGGTAACAAATAATATACTAGTATATACCATCACCATGCTAAGACGTTTGAAAAAAAAATATTAAAATTATTGCCATTTAAGTGGAGGTTGGCCCAAACACCAAAAAGCATAGAGGCCCTTCTTGGCTTAATCGGGCCATGAGTGTGGTGACGACTCTAACACTACGGCAGTATCTGCTATGGGACTACCTTGTATATCATCCATGCCCTTGTTAGTACCCGTGGTGTTCTGATGAGTCACAAAGAATAGGACCACCGTTATATCAGACATGTTATAAAAAACAAACAATACCTTGTATAATGTTGTACATGGGACTGGCAACTTATAACAGAAATATCTACTGAAACCACCGCTATATCAGACATGTCATAAAAAACGAACAATATAATGTTGTACATGGGACTGGCAACTTATAACAGAAATATCTACTGAAACCACCGCTATATCAGACATGTTATAAAAAACGAACAATATAATGTTGTACATGGGACTGGCAACTTATAACAGAAATATCTACACCGCTGCAAGAGTTTGGGCTTTGGGGTAAGCTTCCTCAAGGGGGCTTTGTGTAGTGGTGGTTTCCTTCTCCAGAAAAAAAGGAGATAATGATGATGATGAATTACGCTACAGTACTAATGCGAGCTTTTAGGTGATAAACTTCACACGTATTCCATCCTAACAAAATCTTTTAGTTCGTGCTAAGAAGCCTGCCTAAATCTTTTAACAACCAGCGTGGGTGGTAAAGATAAGAATTTGAAGAATCAAATTGTTTAAATACTTAATATATCATCTTCTTCCTCTTTCTCAACCTTCTCATTTTAGTCTTGTGACTTCTGCTTGTGGAGGTGGTAGAGGTTGCTTCTTCGTGACGATCGATGTTTGCCCCTTTGTATTATTTTTTACTCATCTAGAGTTCCAGCTCTAATCTGATGCTCTATATATCGTAGCCTCTTTGCCTTGCTTCTATCTTCCATTGTAGAAAGATTGGCTTTTTGCTTTCCTTCAATTTTATATTGGTTTGACGTTTTCCTTCCATTTTCCACTGCATAAAGTGAGGAAGAACTATTTGTGGCCTTTTTCATTGTGTCCACAGTTTTATGCATTTCCCAGAGCTATAGTTCTTGTCAATGACTCCCTTCTAATTTGATTGTTATTTCAATGAATAATAATTTCACTGATAATTAACGGATTTTTTTAGTGAGGGAGAATCCAAATGTTATATAAAACTCAATTGATGTTTTTTTAGTGAAGAAGGTGAAGCGTGTTTTGGGACAGTCACTCACAGTAGCGTACACACCAAGTCATGGAATGGTGTAACGTCTGATGATATTTTAACCATGGTTTATTACAATTATAACATCACGTAGATCTAGACGAATACAGTTACATCGAAACATGAATCTTCATAATGCAGTTAACATACGGCCCATACACATCCTGGCCTACAAAATCTCTACTCCTCACATCAGTGCACGAATACTGCATCTACGGCAGATATATAATAATCAAGGCCTACAAAATCTCTATAGCACATCAGTGCACAAAAACTGCGTCTACGGCAGATATATAATAATCAAGGCCTACAAAATCTCTATACTTCACATCAGTGCACAAATACTGCATCTACGGCAGATATATAATAATCAAGGCCTACAAAATCTCTATACTTCACATCAGTGCACAAATACTGCATCTACGGCAGATATATAATAATCAAGGCCTACAAAATCTCTATACTTCACATCAGTGCACAAATACTGCATCTACGGCAGATATATAATAATCAAGGCCTACCAAATCTCTATACTTCACATCAGTGCACAAATACTGCATCTACGGCAGATATATAATAATCAAGGCCTACAAAATCTCTATACTTCACATCAGTGCACAAATACTGCATCTACGCAGATATATAATAATCAAGGCCTACAAAATCTCTATACTTCACATCAGTGCACAAATACTGCATCTACGGCAGATATATAATAATCAAGGCCTACAAAATCTCTATACTTCACATCAGTGCACAAATACTGCATCTACGGCAGATATATAATAATCAAGGCCTACAAAATCTCTATAGCCCTGCGCAGGCATACATTATCCAAAAAACACCTTAGGGCTGACCACCTCAGTCAAAAACCCTGCACACACTGAACCCACGGGAACACACCCCGTTCACACAGTCACGAGAATCTACTGTTCTCTTAACACTGCTCTCAAAAATCCCTGCGGACACTAGCCGCGAGAGCTATTCACACATCACATAAAACCAGTACAGAAACAGTTCATTATGACCAGAGTTCACCTGCTATCTGACATACTGTCTTCCACGAAACTAAGAGGAGATATCTTTAAACAAATCCATACCAATCTGTAAGCAAGTACTCTAACCCAAAATTAACTCTACTCAACACGTATTTCCCAAGATCATTTCCCTTTCATCACATCTGCACTTATCAGTTCTGTTAAAAAAAATGTTTTCATTCCTTCACGGCATCACAAAAGATTCTCATTAACTTCAGAATTCAACAACCATTATTCTTCCTTCACTACTATTAGTGATATTTCAGTCCCAATTGGACTTTCGTTTGCGTGATATACTGTAAAGCAATAGGGGTGGCTTTAGCCAGTTCTCAATGTTCAGAAAAAAGACTCAATACCTTCTACGGTGTCTACGCCACATCCTCGGTATTTCGTGGAAGGACGAAGTGACCAGTGTCGAGATGCTGTCTCACTCGCTGGCCTTCAAAGCATGTATACACTGCTTAGACAGCGCAGATTACGCTGGCTAGGCCATGCCCACCGCAGGGAAGATGTTAGCATCTCTAAAGATATTCTCTACGGACAACTGGTCGATGGCAAAAAACAGCCAGGCGACCGCAGCTGAGTTCAGAGGTGTGTGCAAACGAGACATGAAGGCATAGAACATAATTCTAGAAACCTGTGAGGACGAAGCTGCTGACCGCACCAAATGGAGATGCTCCCTATGGCAACGCCTCATATTGGGCGAAAAGAAGTTCTTACAAAAAGCAGAATAGATAAGGACACACCGAAAGGAACACCTGGGGGAAAAGCAGCTGAGGGCTATCAACTCAAAGGCGCATCATCCCCATAGTGAACTATGACTTGGAGGGGGCTACTAGGATAAACTAGTCAGCTCTCAGGCTTTAAAATCTTCAAAACTGCCGAGCCGCATAAAGGCTTACGATGTCAGACTTTGCTAGATGGTGCAGAGCTGAGGCAGAAGTTATGGGGGCTTCCGCGATGTCTTGGATAAAAACGTGGACTTCGTTCTGGCGACAGGCGCGCAGATCTAGCATGACAAATGATCTGAGCGCAGAAGAGGAAGTTGTAACATTACACAAGCTTTTATGGTTTTATCAAAATGTCCATCACACGCGGAATGTGCACGTCTTTGTTCTTAATTCAAGGCTTGATTTTATCTTTCATAGTTAAAGGAATTGATAAATTGTATCCCTGGAGACAGGGAGTTGTGGAGACATGATCTCTTACGTCACTAGGCATGGTACTTGATGAGTTAAAGGACGTCGCTTGTGAGTGTTGCGTTCTTGCTCAACTTTTTTCCCCGTCACCTGTGCCGTCTATGCCGAAAAGAGTGACCAGGTAATTTATTGCCCGTGGATCCTGGGCCAGAAAGAATAAGACTGCATGATGGTTCTGCTAATTGAAAACGTTAATGAACATAAAACTCTAGGTATAATCGTTGACCACGAGACGGGAAATAGTGCCCCAAGCCAAACAAGATATCAATATTAAATTTATAAGCGATCAGCTCTGACCGACCGGCTTGCAGTAAAATTATGTTCGCCTGCAATATTTTCTTTTAATCTTTTTTGTTTTCTTTGAAACTTGACCTTTTAACGTATGATTCGTTCTGGTTTTTTTTTAAACTCTAATTTTTACATGATAAATACATAAATAAATAAATAAAAATTTAAATACATTTTTCTTCAATGTAACATGTTTAAAAAAAATGTATATTACAGAAAGGTTTTAATTTCGTACATCCATCTCCAGTCTGCTCCTTATGGAGCATGGAGCCACCCATTACAGCTGGCCGCCTTGCAGGAAGCCTGCATCAAAGCCCCATGCCCTTATATTGGTGGTTTCTGTAGCAATTTGTTATGTATGATGAGGTTGCCAGCCTCATGCGCAACCTCATATTAGTCGCTTCTTACGATATACCCGAGGCAGCAGTAATCCCATTCTTTCTTTGTTTTCTTAGAGACCCCAGGGTACAACAACCTGGGACAGTTAACTAAATTAGTGATACATTCACAATAAATTAGCTTTGTTTACAAATGTGCATGAAAAAATGACACAATTAGGTATCTTAGTCACGTGAAGTACTGGGACACTAAGCACTGTGATGATCATGTTTTCTATTTCATATCTTCTCATTTTTCTTGATTTAGGCCCTCTCATCATCAACATCACAAACAAGTAAAGAAGGGAAATCCGAAGCCTGTAAACAGTACATAAATAAATGTTACACACATATAAAGGTATGTTTCGGGCACTTGTGAGAAATAAAGAAGTAGAAAACTAGACCACAGAAAAAACAACAGAAGTGAGACGCTTACCGGAGAATCGAACCCAGGACCAATGCAAGACAATTTGGAGCCTAGTTGGCAGAGAGGATAGTGTGATTTGCTACCGTAGCTAAGCGATGTTGCCGTTCGGATGGTCCTGGGTTCGATTCACCGCCGAGCCTATCATTTCTGTTGTTTTCCTGTTGTTGTCTAGTTTTCTACTTCTCAATTTCTCACGAGTGCCTGAAACATACCTTTGTGTGTGTGCAATATTTATTCATCATCAAAATCGTTGCGTTTCAGCTCTCCAAGGAGCATAGGCGCTCAACAAAAACGCACGTCGTTCATCCTGTCCTATTCCACCAGTTACAGGTCATTCCAGGACTTCCTCGTCTCTTTCGTTTTTGTCTCTAGTTGTCTTCTTCGTGTGTTGTCCCGTCTTCCTCTATCTCTCTTAGACTGGAGAATCCAGAACAAGGCTTGCCTTGTTATGCTATTAACAGGTTCTCAAAAAAAGGTAGTCCCATAGCAGATACTGCCGCAAAGGGAGTGAAGTGTTAGAGACTTGACTAGGTCCAGCATCGAGAACTGGGGTGACCAGTTCCCTTCCTCGCTGCCTTTTTCTTCCCTAACTCAAGTGCAAAGTCAGCTACCCATTTACAGCTAGGTAGACTGAAGGGTGTCGACACCGTGAATCCAACCCGCCACCTTTGCCACAAGAGACCAGCCCTCTAACCACTCTGTCAATCGGACGTTCGCACAAAGGGTATCAAATTACTTCTTATTTTGTGTGTGCAGGGAAAGATTCTCCCCATGCGGCGTGATCAGTTTCATTCTCTCTAAATCGTCTCTTTTTTTTTATCGGAATAGCATGCAGTAATTCCTTTGACATAAATGACACGAAGTTAGTGTGTCATACAAAATGCTTAATCTCTTAATAACAAATGACACGGAAGTATTCAACAATTAGATGGACCTACAATATGCGGAGATCTCTTTGCTGTAAATGTCACGAAATTTTCAAAAAGCAGTAAACCCTACAGTATGCGGAGATCTCTTTGCTATAAATATTACGACATATTCAACAAACAGTAGGCCCTACAGTATGCGGAGACCTCTTTGCTATAAATAGCATGAAATATTCAACAACTAGTTGCAGTATGTGGAAACCCCTTTGTCATAAATGACACGAAGTATTCAGCAATTCTAAACTGAGGTAAAGATAGTTCAACAGAGGATACTGCCGTGCGGGTTGAAGTATTAGAGATTTCACCTATACTAAGTCTCAGCTTCATGACGTGGGGGTGACCTGTTTCCTTCCTCGCTGAATATGCCTTCCATAACTTAAGAGCAGTCAGGTACCAGTTTACAGTTGGGTAAACTGGTTTCGAATTCTGGGGGTGCGAGACATGCCAGATATTTTAGAAGGCGAGTCGTCATAAACACTAATATAATACACATAACTCAATCGTATTTGTAAAAAAATAGAACATTGGTAACGTGAATTCAATACCGAACCCTCGACACATGTTACATGTTGGGTTCCACGACAAATCGTGGAATGAATAAATAAACTTACTTACTTCCTTAGTCGATCCTCTTCTACCGTGAAGTTTAGATTTTTGGAAGAGAAAGCGCCATGCTATCCTATCGGCTGTCTTCCTCTTGGCCTTGTTCCACTCTAATCCTCGGTCCTTCAGAGATTGTCTAATGTTATCCTCCCAGCGGACTCTGGAGGGCTGGATCTCTGGCTCTTAGTTTCCCATACTTGTCGTGGTAGCCGATCTTCTCCCATTCTGCAGACATGGCCAAACCATCTGAGTTGAGACTGTTCGACTCGCATCTGGAGGGGTAGGGTTTTTAGGCCCTGACGTATCGTCTGGTTGCGGACCATGTCTCTTCTTGTTACTTTAACCACCTTCCTCAAAAACCTCATTTCTGAGGTTTGGATGTGGCTTTTGTGGGTTGTAGTCATTGTCTATGACTCGCATCCATATAAATAAATAAAAATATTGAAATACCACGAACAAATTCCAAATATCGTTCTTATTTAGGATTATACTTAGTTATTTATATCTATGTTCCTTTTGAACAGTGTCGATAAATATTAAGCTCATATAATAAGTTAAAAGTTTGTCAACGTATGTGTTGTTCAGTGAAGCTCTTTCTTATTTATTGAAATTAAAAAAGACAAACTTCCGTCTTGTAGCGAAATTTGCTTCCTCTTGCTTTGTTGTGAAAAAAAAAATGTGTAGCGCGACTCCCACACACACACCAGCGCAAGGTCAGCGCGGCGGTCTTTCTTTGAAGTTTGTAGTAGACGGGAAATGTGACTTACGGTTGAAGCCATACAGTATTACTGAAGAATGAGAAAATAGCTAATAGGAATGAATGGCGGACTTTCAAAGTTTGCATTTACTGGAAATTAAATTATTAATTACCGGAGAATGCCCGGTTGGAATAATATTAAATAAAAATAATTCAACAAAGGAGATAGACTAGGAGTTATATCCAAAAGGATATTGTTCAAATATAAATAGTTTTAAAGATAATTAATATTTTTCACCTTCATCACATCGGCTAAAAGTTAGCTAATAATCTTTAAAAATGTATTACACTAACAAGCCTCAACGGATTTGTATAAAACTTATATGGAATGAAAGCCTCATATGGGGAAAAGGGAATGATACATAGGAAGGACGGAAGAATATAAGTGTGTAGTGAACAGATGAGAAAAACAAGTACAGGAAAAACACAGATTGCTTCAAATCGCCTCAAATCAGGAGATGAAACTAAAATCTTTTGGGGAATTTGGGAGCTGCTTTCTCGTACGCGCGAGAGACTGAAATATAAGGACAGAGCGGCGCATTGGAAATCACACACTAAATCCAGAAGCCAGAGTGAGAAACTGGAAGACAGCATCTGCTAGAAAAGTTCTATTTTCACGCTGCATGCAGGGCAGATTAAATTAAGCCAATACAGTCTCACCGTGAGCTTATTAATCCTAAGAGGGTATGTAAGTTTATTAAAAATATATGTATTACTAATATCATTTTATTTCACATTTTATTTCTGATTGATTGTAGCAGATAAAAAAAGAAAAAAAAAAGGGAATGACGCTAACCAGAGATAACCTTCACCGGCATTGTCAGGAAGCATAACCATTAATTGGTTAGCCAAATATATCATGGCTAGTTCTTGCCTGGAAGCTTACGACATACCAGCAAGTACATAAGTGACTTGACATCCATAAGTGGAAGGCAAAGGTTATATCGTACCCATGTATCATAACATATGATTTATTCATGTATTTTGTTAATTCTGCACAGTATACATTATCTTATCATGCTATCTCTATAACATACTACCATGATTCATTCATTTATATACAAACACTGAAGACATGGTCGCATCATGAACAGCAGTGGGTGGTGAGATTGTTGGAACAATGGCCACCTATTACCTCTTGTTCCAGGTTTTTATGATCAATGTTTATGATCATTCCTGATCGAGAAACTAAAGACTTGAAGAAGTTGATCCAGCTCACTGAAGCCTAGAGGTCAACCAAACTTCAACACCTTAGTCCCCCGTAGTTATAGGGCGGGCTGAAGGAAAGTCTTCCGTACTCCAGTGTGTCGGAGGAACCTCGAGCAGACGTGGCTAAAGATGAGTTTATATGTATCCATCCAACAAATCCTGTGAGCAGTTTCTAAAACGACGGTCTAATGATGACATTAGATGGCAAGAGATAATGTGACAATCCTTTTGTTGTAAATTCAGTGGAAGATAAATCCAAGACTTTTTTCTATTAGTTATTTTAATTTGTAACTGTAAATAATCATACATTTTACCATCTTCCAACACCCATTTATCCTTACAAGAATATATAGATGTACATAATAAATTGGATAATTGTACTCATCTGACTTGTTAAATTTTTAACTGTTAAAATTTTGAGTTACTTACTTACTTAGTCGTTCCCCTTCTACCGTGAGGTGTAGAGGTTTGGAAGAGAGAGCGCCAGACTATTCTATCGGCTGTCTTCCTCCTGGCCTGGTTCCATTCTAGTCCTCGGTCCTTCAAAGATTGTCTAATGTTGTCCTCCCAGCGGACTCTGGGTCGTCCTGGAGGTCTGGATCCCTGGCTCTTTGTTTCCCATGCTTGTCGTGGTAGCCGATCTTCTCCCATTCTGCAGACATGGCCAAACCATCTTAGTTGGGACTGTTCTACTTGGGTCTGTAGGGGGTGGCATTTTAGGCCTTGACGTATCGTCTGGTTGCGTACCATGTCTCTTCTTGTTACTTCAACCACCTTCCTCAGATACCTCATTTCTGAGGTTTGGATCTGGCTTTTATGGGTTGTAGTCATTGCCCATGACTCGCATCCATATGTCAAGACTGGGACATAGGTGGAGCGGTATACAGCCATCTTCGTTTTCTTACCAACCTCTCTCTTGCTGAGGAATCCTCGATTTATGGCCTGAAAAGTCTCCCAGCTGCTGCTTTTCGAGTGGCCAACTCTTCTTTGATGCCTCCCTTTCGGTCTATAATAGCTCCGAGGTATTTAAAGTGGTCGACCTGCTCCAGGACCTGTTCTCCCAACTTAATCTGATGTTTTCTTTCTTCTCGTGATATCACCATGGATTTTGTTTTAGAGCGCTTATGACCATCCCTCTCTTCTCCAGCTCTTCCTTCCAGACTTGCAGGTTGGATTGGAGATGTGCCTCTGATTTAGCAATCAGGGCAACATCATCAGCAAATGCCAGCTCTGAAATATAGACCTGTCTCATCTTCCAGTACCCCACTGAATACTTTCTTGTTCTCTCCTTACATGCCTTGATGACATCGTCCATAAGGAGTATGAAGAGGTAAGGTGATAGGATATCACCTTGTCTTACACCAGTGGTGGTCCTGAACTCTTCTGACTTATGGTTTGCTGTCCTCACATAATTTCTGCAAGACTTGTAGAAGCTCTGTATAGCATGAATCAGAGGTGCTGGAATATTCTTCCTTGCCAAACAGTCCCAAAGTTTGCTCCAAAGGACCCTGTCAAACGCCTTTTCCAGATCTATGAAACAAAGATGGATCTCTCTCTTATACTCAAGGGCCTTTTCACTCAGCTGTCTGAGTGTGAAGATTAGGTCTTGAGTACTTCGGTTTGCTCGGAATCCGCACTGGACCTCATCCAATTGTGGCTCAGCTAGGCGTCGGAGTCTCTGCTCTAGGATTCTAGAGTAGATTTTTCCAGGGACACTGAGAAGGGATATGCCTCTATGGTTTCCACACTGTCGATTGTCACCCTTTTTGAAAATTGGTGTTATGATGGCGATCTCCCAATCCTTTGGTATGGTCTTGTTGCACCATGCTGCCTGTAGGACCCTTAGGAGTAACAGGTCGTCTGATGCTCCCATGTACTTAACCATTTCTGGTGTTATACCATCATGCCCTGCTGCTTTGCCCATCTTGATTTTCTCCAGTGCTGCCTTCAGTTCTTCCATCTTTATGTCATCTTCATCACCATTGGTTTCCTCTTCTGTGCTAGTGGTTATCATTTCTGATGTTTGACCTTGCTCACCATCAAGGAGTTCTGAGAAATATTCTTTCCATCTTTCCATTACTTCGTTCGGGGCAGTAAGCAGTTTGCCTTGCTTGTCCTTTATAAATTTGAGAGGGCATTGTTTTTCCTTCCTCATGTTCTTTAGGGTCCTATAGAACAATTTCTGGTTTTCTTGTGCATCTTTTTCTAGCTTTTCTCCAAATTCTTCCCAGGACTTCTGTTTTGCTGCTAGCACTTTGTTCTTTACTTCTGTTCTGAGTGTCACATATTCTCTATATTTTTCCATTTGTCCTGTTGTGTTTTTAGCTCCTAAGTATTGTTTCCATGCCATTTTCTTCTCTCTTATTTTCTCTTTGACTTCCTCTGTCCACCAAGGTGTCCTCTTGCTCTGGTTCCCAAGTCGGACTTCACCGCATGCTTCTGCAGCAGCTGTCTTTATGATATCCTTGAATTTATTCCAGAGGGTTTCCAAGTCATCAGGTCGTTCTTCTGTGTTGCTCACTGCTGTAGCAATAAGCCCCTGATATCTGGTCTTAATTTCTGGCTCTCTCAGCTTGTAGGTCCTAATGCTCATTTCTCCTGCTCGTTTACTTGGTTTCTTGCGTGATGTTGAGCAGTTCCTAGGCTGAGCAACTCTTTCAGTTGTTCGTTTGATTGTTAGCAGGTAGTGATCACTTCCAATCTCTGGCCCCCTCCAGACTCTTGCATCTCGGACATATTTGAATGAGCTTCTCCGAACAATGGCATAGTCGATCACTGACTTCTCATTCTTTGTTGGTTCACATCTAGTGTATGCATGTATGCGCTTATGGGGGAACTTTGTGTTTGTAATGATCAGATTCTGCTCACTGCAGAATCTAAGGAGTCGCTTTCCATTGTCATTGAGAGTATCTTCTCCATATCTTCCGATAACTCCACTCCATCTAGCATGGTCATTTCCAACTCTGGCATTAAAATCTCCGAGCATGATAACTTCATCTAGGCAGTCATCCACTGTCCTTTGAAGCAGCTCGAAGAATTCCTCCTTGACCTCTGCTCTCTCATCCTCATTTGGCCCATACACTATGACGAGGTTGACTATGGTTTCTCCTTCTTTTAGTTTCACAACCATAATGCGCTCTGAGACAAAGTTCCACCCCTTGATACTATCTTTTTGATTTTGGGCCACAATGCAACCCACACCCCCTTTAGCTCTTTCGGATATGGGTACACCACTGTAGAGCAGCGTGTTGCCATTGAGATCCATGACTCCTTGTCCTTTTTTCTTTGTTTCCGTAATAGCCAGGATTTCTAGTTTTGCTTTCCTCATCTCTTCCACCAGCTCCTCTTCCTTCCCATTTATACTTCTTGTGTTCCATGTTCCATAAGTCGTAGTCCGTAGTCCGTCGCCTTTAGAATCAGTCCGGTTTTCTCTCTTTTGTTACTCGTAATCGTGGTTTAAAGCAAACAGGTGATTGGCCTGTTGTGCCTTTGCATGGTGGAGGGGCTGCCTCCTTACGGCCTCCATGCAGGCCGCCCTCCTCCTTTTTCATCCGGGCTTGGGACCGGCATTGGCGGAGTTAAATTTTGAGTTACCTTTTCAAATTTAATTATATTATCACATAGGGTTACGATAGCGAAAGTAGCATCTTATACTTCTGAAGCCTAAATCTATTGTCCAGCTCAGAGTATTCACAGCTGTAACTCACTTGTGATACCAGTGTACTTCTCGGGCGCTGGAACTTCATACTTTCTGGAGAGAGATTCTACTTCTGCTCTACCACTATCATTCTAATAGGAAAACCTTTCGCTACGCGTCTCAGTAATGGTAATACCAAAGAGATAAATACAGAAGAGATGTCTTGGTAAGAATCGTACGATAACAGAATTGCATCGCAGGTATTCCTCTGGCAGCAGACAATTATTTTAAGTGTTCCCGCTTGGTAAAAAGATTGAGAAACACTGGTTCAAAAGATTTCATCTGCTCAACACTAATTAAAAGGAAGTAGCAGTAGAAGGCTAGTTAGTATAGTAAACTCATATTTGCACTCGAACCCGAAAAGCTCACCTTTTATGTATTCTAATGTTTATTATAAAATTTAAACCATATTTAAAATTATTTGCCATTATTTAATTATGAATGTATTGTTCTGAAAATGTTAATCTCTTCAAAAAAAGGTTTAGAATAGTGGTGCGGGTTATCCCCACATTACTAAGTGACTAAGTGAAACGTCCTGTACCGAAACTTTCCGAGGAAAATTTAAAAGGCGTCTTGTCATTCGCCAAGGAACTCACACCTGCGGATGGCGCTCGCCACAGATTCTTATTATGAAAAGAAAGTACAGTTTCGGCTTATATACATAACAGAAATCCTTACGGCTCTCCAATGAACTCAGGGCATTAGAAATTCTTATCATTCTCCAAGTAACTTCAGGTATTAGAAATCCGTATTATTCTCCAAGGAACTCGGGGCATCAGAAATCGCTATCATTCTCCAAAGAACTGAAAGCATCAGAAATGCTCATAATTCTTCAAGCAACTCGGGGCATCAGAAATCCTCCTCATTCTGCAAGTAACTTCAAGTACAAGAAATCCTCATTGTTTTCCAAGGAACTCGGAGCATAAGAAATACTTTTCGTTCTCCAAGTAACTCAGAGCTGCAGCTAACAGTCGATACAGATTTAATTATTTAAAAAAACAGTTTCGGCTTAAAAACACATTAGAAATCCTTATTGTTCTCCAAGTAACCCAGAGCTGCAGCTAACAGTAGCCACAAATTATTACTATAAAAAAAAAAAAAAGAACAGTTTCGGCTTAAAAACTCATTAGAAATCTCAATCGTTCTCCGAGTAACTTAGAGCTGCAGCTAGCAGCCAACACAGATTTAATTATTTAAAAAAAATACAGTTTCGGCTTAAAAACACATTAGAAATCCTTATTGTTCTCCAAGGAACTCGGAGCTGCGGCTAGCAATCGCCATAGATTGTTACTATGAAAAAAAGAAAGAAAGTTTCGACTTAAAAACACATTGGAAATCCTTATCGTTCGCCAAACTAACTCACAGTTTCAGCTCGTACTTGCCACCGATTGTTATGTACAGTATATTCTGTTTCAGCTCTGTTCACAGGGCTCCTGTTTGTTTGGTTTTATCCTCTATGTGGTGAAGTGGGATGTTATAGATATTTATAAGGGACTTAGTGTACTGACTGAGATCAGCTGTGAAGGTATATATATATCTAATAAGAGTAGTATATTATATATATAACCTTACTTGCTGCCACATATCTATATATCTCAGTCAGAATTATTCTGGAATAGTGTGGTGACTACGTTTTGTGTCTAGGGTATGTGTATGGTGAAGTGTAAGTCACAACAACAGACAGATAAACAATTTAATTTAATCCACTACTCTTGACAACACTGTGACACTCACATACATATAACACTCTACACAGATATCTTAAAAGAGTCACTGATAAACTTTCAAATAACAATATGTATTCATTACTGGCATGAAGGAATATGTGTCCTGATTCAACTACAAGGGAACCAGGAATCACAATCAATTTAAATTACAAGTTATGTACAGAATGTATTTAATATGAATATTGTAGTGACATATATTAGTACAAATGTTCTATGTGTGTCAGTTGTGTAGTAGTAAAATGAGGTAATACTGGTTTTGTTTTGTTCAAGCTCTGTTGGTATTGGTCATCATGACTTCAATAGTTTGTCTTTAGGGACTATTATTGGAGATGTTCACAGTTCCTGATTTTAAGACAAGTAAATTCCCCTCTGAATGGTATTTTTATAAAGTTATTTCAAGATGAGGGGACATAATGTTGAGCTCAGCTGGCCAATTCGCTTATCTGGCGTGATGGCGGCAGGAAAGGACTCCTCTGCTCGAATTCTCCTCTGGGCTCAGGAGACACCTCACTGATAGCTAAAAAGACCAAGGAGTATGCTGTCCGACTCTGGATTCAGCAAATCTCTGACCAGATGCTGCTCACTACCATCAAGACCACTGTCCCTGAAATCAAGAAGGATGTACCTTCTACTTCATAACTAATTTATATTCTCTTTTACACTGATCACAATACAGCACAAACATTGCGTTCAGAGCGTTAGGCCAACAGTCAGCTTCATTTGAAATACTTTATTCCAGTATTACCCTTCTTAATGGTTACTACGCCTCTGCACTTCCAGCATTATTTCTTTCTAGTCCATCATCCAGGTGTCAGTGTACTATTTGGCCATTCCATGCCGTTTTACTTCTCTCCGACACCCTCTGTTCAGGCTGGAGCATTATAGGCTTTACCTCACGTTTGCCACTGAACTACACATATATATACAGGCATAAATCAACAATTCACATTCAATTTTTCATTAAAAGATACTGAATGGTTCAAGCTTACCACAATTTCATGGAAATAAACACAGATACGTTGATTAGCAATGAATTCTGGCACAAACTGGCACAAATTCCGTTCTGCCTATGTTCCAGGCTTTTATTTTAGCAAAAATGTGAGCTGGCTTCAACGTACTGTCGCTTTATCAAGCTTATTTGAATTAGTGGTCTCGAACTAACGCTCCCAAGTGTGTATATCAGCGAGACTGGCCAATGAGCCACGTTTCGACAAGTGTTTGAAAAAATGTTATCTTTTCCCGTCTCCCCTAACAACCAAGATAGTATTTATAGCCCGACCAATCGTGGTTAGGCTTTCATTTGTTGCGCTCCAATCAATTTGAAGTTTACATGGTAGGCTATTTCTGTAACGTAAATTTTTTTCAAACACGTTAAAAAAAAAATCTTATGAGCAGAAATGATTTTATGCTGTCAGGCACCCCCAATATTTTATTTTGGGTATAATTTATTAATTCCTGGACTATTTGCGTAACGTTTTACATATTATTTGTCAGCAAACCCTAAGGAACCCAAAAATACTAATTTAAAGGAGCTACGTGGCTGCGTTCAAAATATGCAATTTCTTCTATCTCCTGTTTAGAAGATGTGCTGTCTGGGTACTGTTATGTGTTCAAACGTAAACCCATATAATGTTGTCTTTTCTAATAAGAGTCTGTTTCAACGTGAAAGCGTTACAATTTGCAGACGAAGCAGAAAACAAGGGGGATTTCGAGTACATTCTTTGTGACAGCACTGTCATTTTACCATTGCTCTTCTCTTTATTAATTTTATTTGTTAGGCTTCATATTTACCTAATAATTTATATATGTGGATTAGAATATTTCATGACACCTCCCCTCTTAAAACAGACATTATATGTCAGTCCTTTATTCCATATACACATATAGAAATTTATTATTATTTCTGGGGTTTACGGTGATTCTCATCACACGGATGGCGGCTTAAAAAATCCGCTCCCAGATTGGTTTTTCCAGATATATATTCAATGCTAAAATTATATGGAGCCAGAAGCAAAGACCATCGGAGTAACCTAGAGTTCTCATGCTTAGCCTGTGCTAAAAACGATAAAGGTTTGTGGTCAGTTTGCAACTTAAATGCCTTCCCATATAGATAAATATTGAATTTCTTTATTGCCCATATTACTGCAAGACATTCTTTTTCGCTAGTTGAGTAGTTGATTTCAGCTTTATTCAACTTTCTGCTAGCATATGCCACTGGGCTTAATTCCCCATCCAATGCATCTGATTTCTGTAGTAAAGTTGCACCTAGCCCAATATTACTTGCATCCGTCCTTACTATGAATTCTTGACTTAAGTCAGGTAATTTCAAAATGGGTTTACTTGTGAGCTTTTCCTTCAATTCTTGGTAAGTCATTTCACACTGTGGTGTCCATGTAATGCGATCTGGAAGTCCTTTACGTGTCAATTCCGTTAAAGGTGCACATATGGAATTAAAGTTTTTGATATACTTCTGGTAGAAACCACATAATGAGACAAAGGATCTCACGTCCTTCTTGGTTTGTGGTCTCGGGGCTTTCTGTAGTTTCTCTAAATTCTTTGGGTCAGGGGTCATGTTTCCCTGATAAACTGTGTGTCCCAAAAATTCCAATTCTTTACATCCAACGCAACATTTGGTTGGTCGGGCTGTTAAATTTGCCTCCCTAAGTCGATCAAACAGCAATGTTCAGAGAGTCAATGTGTTCCTCAAATGTTTCTGTTGCTATAAGGATATCATCCATAAAATTTGTTATACAGGGATTATTCAGAGGATCCAATAATTTTCTCATCATTCTAGAGAAGACACTAGGCGCATTCTTCAATCCAAATGGCAATCTATTAAACTCATAGTGTCCTTCTGAGGTACTAAAAGCTAGGTATGGTCTAACCTCAGGCTTACTGGAATCTGATAGTATCCTTTACTCAGATCCACTTTTGAGAAATATTTAGCTTTATTTAGTCTGGCAAACAGCTGATTTGTATCCGGCAATGGATCCACCTGTCCTTCTGTAATAGCATTCAGTCTCCTGTAATCTATACAGAGTCTATGTTCTCCAGAGGGCTTCCTTAAAAGTACAACACCGGAACTATACGAAGACTCACTGTGCGAAATAATTCCTTCCTTCAATAGATAGTCTATCTCTTCCTTCAAAGCTTTTTCCTTAGCAAACGGAATCGAATATGGTTTCATACAGACAGGTGTGGAGTCTATGAGTTTCATATCATATTCCAATAGGTTTGTATGTCCTGGTCGGTCTGTTAACACCTCTGCATGATTATTTAGAACCTGTTGCACTCTCTCTTTCTGAGTTTTCGTTAAATGTGTACTGATTTTCACCTGTGCTGCTGTCTCACAGGGGTGTAATGGATATTCAAATGATGAAAGTGGTTCCTTTTTCATCTCCATGGCGATGGACAAGGTCAACAAGTGTGTCTCTTTCTGATGTTCTCTTTCCAAATATTTCTTCAGGAGATTCACATGATAGATTTTTTCTTTCCCCTTCTTATCTATCTTATAATTTGTTCTAGACACCTTCTCTAGAACTGTATATGGACCCTGCCATCCAATTTGTAACTTATTCTGACTCCCGGGCAAAAGAAGCAGTACCTTCTCTCCCACAGCCAAATTTCTGTCTTTCGCCTTCCTGTTATAATAGGCAGCATGTTTCTTCCTGGCTTGTTTCAAATTTTCATTGGCAAGTTTCCAGCCAGTTTTTAACCGAGTGGTCAGCTCATTCACATACTGGTATGAAGATGTAATGTTTTCCTCTGCCTTTTCATCAGTCCACGTTCTTAACATAGCTTCAAGTGGACCTTTTATTGTGTGGACCTATTTGTCCATGCACCGGTATGGTCTCTTCCACTTGAAGCTTTATAGTGATGATTTTTCCTCCCAGAATTATCATTCACAAAACGACCGCTACCAATTTTTCTTTTGGGGCTTTCCCCCCTCTTAAAATTCTTGATGAGAGATTTCCTCTCTACATCCTCTTCCTCCAGTTTGTTTAAGTCCGATTGAGGGATTGTCGGCTTATCCTGGGGTAAGACATCTTTTTGCACTCTCCGCATAGTGGCCATTGTAAAACAGTTAAGTGAAGCTTGTCCGTGAAAAGGGGCTTCCCATTCCATTTGGTCCACTTTATCAAATCTATATTTCTTTTTATTGTCAGGCCTAATTTTGCCCCGTGGCGTGTCCAGGTCCTGATCCATGTTCCCACTTGTGGGTGTTCCCTCATGTGCTATGCTACACCTTTCTACAAAATTCTCAATGTCCCATCTTGCTTTGGGCCAATAATAATTGTGAGCCACCTTTTGAATGATGGTACCTATCTTCTCATGGTCCCCATCTGGTTTCACATGTAGGCTCCTTATTAAGTCTGCCCTATATCTTTTTGGAAGAACCAGCTGTCCGTGACCATGGGATCTAGCTCCAGTCTTCCTATACATCAACTTGTTTTTCATGTAAAAATCTCCCTTGCCTGGAGTTGTATGACAAGTTGACAATTTTCTGAAACAAGGCTTGAGTGTTTTATCCCCAGCCTGTGCCTTCCTCATCTCTTCTGGAGTGGTATCTAACATAATATCCTCCTCCTGTCTTGAGGTCGACCTGACCTGAAGGGTTGCCATATACACAGGTTTCCTTCTGCAACGGTCAGTGTCATGATTGTCCATCTGACAATTTTTACACCACCTTTTTCCTTGGTTGAAAGATTTTCTTTCATCATATTTCCGTTCATCGAATTGTGGGAATTTATTTTTATTTTCATACCGTGGCCTATCAAATTGGTGCTTACCTTTATTTTGATCCTTAGGATCAAATTTATTAAAGTTCTGTGGTGCCCTAAAGTTGTCCACCTGTTTCTTTTTATTACCTGTTACCTCTGCTTGAGCTGCTTGATACCTTTCAGCAACATTTAGCAACTCACCCAGCCTCTCTGCACCTTGTTCCATGAGAAACTTTCTCAGGTCTGGAGCCCTGGACTCTCTTAGTTGCTCTATAAGGACCATTTCCTTAAGATCTTGGGTTTTCCCCAGAGAAGTCCATTTCTCCAAGTATGTCTCTATTCGTGCAGAGAACTGGTGATAGGTTTCACCTGACAGTAGTTTAGCATTCCTAAATTTTTTTCTATAGAATTCTGCATTCTTTTCATACCTTAACAAAAGAGCCTGCTTTAGCATGTCATAATTTTCCTGATCACCTCTGCTCATTTTTGCAAAAACTTCATAAGCTGCCCCACGAAGTCCCTGAGATAACTTTAAGCTCCACCTTTCTCTCTCCAACCCATACGTGGTAGCTAATAGTTCGTACCTATTTATATAGCTCTCAATATCATCGTCTTTCTCAACAAAATGATCTAAATGAAAATTCATAGCTGAGATTGAGGCTCCTTGAGTAACCGTAGCATCAGAGGCAAAAGGACTGGCACCATTTTCAGGAGCATGGCCTTGAAACTCAAACTCCCTTAGTCGTAACTCATGTTCCCTTTGTAATCTCTTCTCCTCCTTTTCTGCTTCCCTCTCTGCAGCTAATCTCTTCTCTTCTCTTTCTGCAGCTAATTTCTTCTCTTCCCTTTCTGCAGCCAATCGTTTGTCTTCTCTTTCTGCCTCCAATTTCTTAGCCTCAGCCTCAATCTGCAACCTCTTAGTCTCAGCCTCAGCTTCAATCTGCAACCTCTTAGTCTCAGCCTCAGCTTCAAATTGTAACTTCTTACTTTCCCTGTCAGCCTCTAACTTTCTTTCGGCTTCAAACCTTCTTTCTTCGCGTTCAATAAATTTGTCACATTCCGTAGTAACATAGGCAACCATAACTTGCCCATCTAATCCTAACTCTTTTGCAGTCTGAACCGCAGCAGATCGAAATTTGGCCAGGTCCGCCATTGTCTATCAGGTAACTTAATACAATGTCTAACCAACAATTCAATCTCTAATGGACAAAACAGGCACCGTGAGCTCAACCTTATTTAATTCCACCCAAGGATACCTTTTAATTCTTATATTCCCTGAAGTGAATTACCCCCAATATTTTTAATAGTTAAAGATTCAAAATCCCAAGAGCGAGACCCCAATATATGTGGTGAAGTGGGATGTTATAGATATTTATAAGGGACTTAGTGTACTGACTGAGATCAGCTGTGAAGGTATATATATATCTAATAAGAGTAGTATATTATATATATAACCTTACTTGCTGCCACATATCTATATATCTCAGTCAGAATTATTCTGGAATAGTGTGGTGACTACGTTTTGTGTCTAGGGTATGTGTATGGTGAAGTGTAAGTCACAACAACAGACAGATAAACAATTTAATTTAATCCACTACTCTTGACAACACTGTGACACTCACATACATATAACACTCTACACAGATATCTTAAAAGAGTCACTGATAAACTTTCAAATAACAATATGTATTCATTACTGGCATGAATGAATATGTGTCCTGATTCAACTACAAGGGAACCAGGAATCACAATCAATTTAAATTACAAGTTATGTACAGAATGTATTTAATATGAATATTGTAGTGACATATATTAGTACAAATGTTCTATGTGTGTCAGTTGTGTAGTAGTAAAATGAGGTAATACTGGTTTTGTTTTGTTCAAGCTCTGTTGGTATTGGTCATCATGACTTCAATAGTTTGTCTTTAGGGACTATTATTGGAGATGTTCACAGTTCCTGATTTTAAGACAAGTAAATTCCCCTCTGAATGGTATTTTTATAAAGTTATTTCAAGATGAGGGGACATAATGTTGAGCTCAGCTGGCCAATTCGCTTATCTGGCGTGATGGCGGCAGGAAAGGACTCCTCTGCTCGAATTCTCCTCTGGGCTCAGGAGACACCTCACTGATAGCTAAAAAGACCAAGGAGTATGCTGTCCGACTCTGGATTCAGCAAATCTCTGACCAGATGCTGCTCACTACCATCAAGACCACTGTCCCTGAAATCAAGAAGGATGTACCTTCTACTTCATAACTAATTTATATTCTCTTTTACACTGATCACAATACAGCACAAACATTGCGTTCAGAGCGTTAGGCCAACAGTCAGCTTCATTTGAAATACTTTATTCCAGTATTACCCTTCTTAATGGTTACTACGCCTCTGCACTTCCAGCATTATTTCTTTCTAGTCCATCATCCAGGTGTCAGTGTACTATTTGGCCATTCCATGCCGTTTTACTTCTCTCCGACACCCTCTGTTCAGGCTGGAGCATTATAGGCTTTACCTCACGTTTGCCACTGAACTACACATATATATACAGGCATAAATCAACAATTCACATTCAATTTTTCATTAAAAGATACTGAATGGTTCAAGCTTACCACAATTTCATGGAAATAAACACAGATACGTTGATTAGCAATGAATTCTGGCACAAACTGGCACAAATTCCGTTCTGCCTATGTTCCAGGCTTTTATTTTAGCAAAAATGTGAGCTGGCTTCAACGTACTGCCGCTTTATCAAGCTTATTTGAATTAGTGGTCTCGAACTAACGCTCCCAAGTGTGTATATCAGCGAGACTGGCCAATGAGCCACGTTTCGACAAGTGTTTGAAAAAATGTTATCTTTTCCCGTCTCCCCTAACAACCAAGATAGTATTTATAGCCCGACCAATCGTGGTTAGGCTTTCATTTGTTGCGCTCCAATCAATTGGGAGTTTACATGGTAGGCTATTTATGTAACGTAAATTTTTTCCAAACACGTTATAAAAAAAATCTTATGAGCAGAAATGATTTTATGCTGTCAGGCACCCCCAATATTTTATTTTGGGTATAATTTATTAATTCCTGGACTATTTGCGTAACGTTTTACATATTATTTGTCAGCAAACCCTAAGGAACCCAAAAATACTAATTTAAAGGAGCTACGTGGCTGCGTTCAAAATATGCAATTTCTTCTATCTCCTGTTTAGAAGATGTGCTGTCTGGGTACTGTTATGTGTTCAAACGTAAACCCATATAATGTTGTCTTTTCTAATAAGAGTCTGTTATGAATTATAAACCTAACTCTGGGAAAGGGTAGTGTATTTTATCACTGTCCGTCTGAAAAAAAATTAGTGCATGTAGACTTACACGCGTGATGGTAGTAATTGTGTATCGCGCGAAGCGGGTTTAGTGTTCGGCTTTCTGCCTCTCCCTTCTCTTTTTATCCCTTTAGTCCATCTGTTCGTTCGTTTTGGTAACGCAGTATAATTAATGTTAGGGTTAATTTAGGTCATTACGCAGTACGTCTCAATGCTTTTCCAAGAAATACAGCACACGTTTCATTGAAGAAGGCGGGTAATAATACAGTAAGCTTTTACTATCAACGTGAAAGCGTTACAATTTGCAGACGAAGCAGAAAACAAGGGGGATTTCGAGTACATTCTTTGTGATAGCACTGTCATTTTACCATTGCTCTTCTCTTTATTAATTTTATTTGTTAGGCTTTATATTTACCTAATAATTTATATATGTGGATTAGAATATTTCATGACACTCTACTTACTTCTACAGGCTTTCTTTGCTCTTCTAGCATTCTCAGAAAACAAAAAATAAAAACAGGTTAAAAAAAAGTATTAACCACTGTTAACTTTAACGTGTCTTTTATGAGTACCTCCTACTAATTAGTGTCAACATTAGATCTTTAAAAACTAATGTTTTCTTCGTGTTGACTTATCTGTTTATACTGGATGTTAAAAAGTTATGTTTATGTGACGAAATCAAATGTGCCCTTTTCATCAATTTTGTTCTCTCCTGCATTATTGACTTATTTCTTCATTTTCCTTACTCATCGTCCTATTATTAGGCATATTTTATGCACCTACATTTTTGCTCTGACCACTCCCTAGACTTGTTTACGTTTCACCAGGTGAAACGTAGTATTACAAGGCTAATTAGACAGTTCAGCGGATAATACTTTTGTCACTTAAGTCGTCTAGCCACCTTTGATAGAGACGATCCTTGTTGACACAAGGTGGTCGCACACGATCGATGGAAAGCAAGCCAGATTGGCTGTTTAAGAAATCCGTCTGGGAGGTGTACGCGAACACTCTTGATAATACGTAATCGCTTCCGCTGGCCTATCTCTGCTTCAATAATACAGATAACCCGTCTGGGAAGATTATGGTGGGAAAGGCATTAGCCAGGAAATAAGTTCACCGATGTGTTTGTGAGTTGGCACAAATACAATCGGAATTATTACTGCCATATTTGAAAGAGGTCACGAGTTTAAATGTTAAAATTGGTATTTTAAAATACGCGGGGGATAGTAATGATTTAACACCCCGACCCAAATAGTTCTAAAGAGCTTACCATTGGTTTAATTTGAGAGCTGGAATAGACTTTGGCTTTCATTGGAAAGTTTTATCGGGAATACCATCTGGGACTTGACCTGAGAAATAGAAATATAATCTAGCGAAATCGGAGAAACAAATGAGACTGCATCGCAACGTCAAATTAGCAACTCCCAGGAGCCAGAGAGACACTGGTCTAGTATTCCAGAATTATAAGTGACAGATCAAAGTATTTGGGCGTCTTTATAAGAGAACCCGCAATTTTAAATACCAAGACTGGAAACTTAAGGAATCAGAGCACCCGTCATACGAGGAATACTAAAATTTCCCCGACCAAGTGTTCGAACCATCTAATCAAAGCTGCTGTGTCCATTCTACTGTGCCAGGAGATTGTGTATATTATTTGGGGTAAGGTGTGAGCATATAGTTTAAAATGTGAATTGTGATATGTCTGTACTTGTTAAGTGGTTATACCAGTCATATGAGGCTGACAACCTCAACATATGAAAATAGTATGTTCATAAACCACTACAGCAGCACTGGTGTTTGCTTTATGCTAGTTCGCTCAGGAAAGCGAAAGCAGAAGCGACACCAGACTCCAAATGGAGCAGTGAGATGATTACCTCACGTGTGCCTAGAGTGTATAGTATCATGTGGTGAGAAATATGTAACTTATTAATTGTAATTCAGGCAAGCCATTGCACTCGCGCTGTCCAGACACATTTTCTCAATTTAAGTGACCAGAAGAATAACGGTGATTTCTAAATCATTTTCCCCACGTTATACTGTGTATACTCAGGGAGAATAATTATTCAGAGAGGCTAACATTGGTGGGTAGACAGCGAGACAATGCGCCTGTTAATCTTCAGCTCATAAATGTACTTAGCTGAGGCATTTGTTCTTTTATTTTTCCTAAAGTTCGTGGTTCGAAGCTACAAGACGGTTCTTAGACCAGACCAGTCTGAAGTAAGAATCTTCGCCACTATCTTGTGATTCAAGAAACTGAGTTCGCCACCAACTACCTACAGTGGACACGTTGTGAAGACACCCACCTTGACAATAGGAGTGAAGTTCATCTATACGCCTCTAGAGAAGAGTCCTCATCACAACAAAACTATAAAAAAATATGCACTAAAAAGCCACAAATAATTTTTTTTTTCAAGGAGTTTATAGCTTGCAGTCAAAAAATGTAACATCAAATTGACAAAAAGTGTGGGGCGCTTATCAAACATTTTATCCAAAAGTGTCTAATGAAGTATAAAGCAGAAGTTAATTTCACGCAGAATCAGCGCGCATCGCTTTTTGTCAGTATTCTTCTATCTACAACTCTGCCAAGAGTAATCTTGTGCGAAGGTAGACACCTTTGAAGACTCATTTTAGATACTCTTGAGTTTTGACCACTGGTGGACCACTACTGCAGAGCAATGGGGAGGCAAATCCCGTGACAGTTTACTTCATGTTGACTAATTCATCTGTTTGCACCGGATTTTTAAAAAGTCATGCTTACTACATGTTGACTTATCTGTTTCCACGGGATCTTAAAAAGTAATGTTTACTTCGTGTTGACATATCTTTTTCGACTGGATCCTAAAAACTAATGTTGACTAATTCATCTGTGTACACTAGGTCTTTAAAAATTCATGATTACTTCATGTTGACTAATTAATCCGTTTGCACCGGATTTTTAAAAAGTCATGCTTACTACATGTTGACTTATCTGTTTCCACGGGATCTTAAAAAGTAATGTTTACTTCGTGTTGACATATCTGTTTCCACTGGATCCTAAAAACTAATGTTGACTAATTCATCTGTGTACACTAGGTCTTTAAAAAGTCATGATTACTTCGTGTTGACTAATTCATCTGTTTACATTGGATCTTTAAAAATGCATGCGTACTTCGTGTTGACTAATTCATAAGTTTACATTGGATCTTTAAAAATTCATGCTTACTTCGTGTTGACTAATTCATCTGTTTACACGCAATCATAAAAAAAAAAAATGATTTCCCAACGTTTACTACATGTTGATTAATTTATCCGTTTACACTCGATAAATTAATAATTAAATATTGACTTGTTTGCTATTTCATGCACGTGATCTTGAAGGTTCAAGAATACTTAAAATAATATATATATTTTTTTAAACCAAACAAAATTTGCAGCTTTTTTTTTAAACAGTTGTAAAGCATCTCATAACGCCAACACGTGAGCGATTCGCTAGCTCAGGTCGTCACTCCAGTTCATTTATCCCCATCAATCAGTTAAGTTTCAGATTCAGATTAATCGACGCGAGCTGCCCTCCGATAATCTGCGAGATCTTAACGACTAGTTAAAGAAAACAGGGGAAAAACTAATACAAATCTAATTGTGTTTGTCTTTAGGGCGGTGTGGAACCCACTGATAACTGCCCGGCCGATTTTATGATAATACTGTTGAGAAAATACGAAAACACAATAAACATAATTGCGGCTTTAGACAAAGGCAGCCTAGAAGTTGGCTTAGCAATTCGTGCTTTTAGGGGCCTGGCACATAAAGATATGCTTGTCGATACAATAGGAATTTATTTGAAAAGCGCCTCGCAAATTCACGTTTGCCTTGGGCCTCACAAACCTAAAACCGCCACTGCATATAAGTGCAATTTAATGCAATTTTCTAACATTTGGAAATTACGATCATTGAATATACATACCAAGCTTCGTCTGTTTAATTCAAATGTTATCTCAGTGTTAACATACGGCTGTGAGAGTTGGAAAATAACAAAATCATTGGAGAACAAGCTGAATACATTCGAGAACAAATGTCTTAGAAAACTCATGAACATCAGTTGGAAAGAATTCAAGACTAATCGACAAATAAGAGAAGACTCTAGGCAGAAATATGTCTCCGACTATATAAGGAAAAGACGATGGTCATATATCGGTCATGTCCTACGAATGCAAAACAACAGAATACCACTACAGGCGCTCACTTGGGTTCCTGAGGGTAAGCGGAAAAAAGGAAGACCAAAAGAAACACTCAGAAGAACAATAATAAGAGAAGGAAGAACGTTGGGCCTAAATAATGTGCAAGAGCTAAGAGGAGTGGCGTCACAACGAACAACCTGGAGAGCACTGGTTTCTGCCTTATGCGCCGTGTTTGGCGCTTAAAGAATTTATTATTATTATTATTATTATTAATGATAACCATTTTCCTAACGTAGCATTTTAAAAACGTTCTGCACGTGATTCTCGATCACAAAATTGAATCAAATAAGCCACGAAACTAAACATTTCTTAGGGGTTCATGTCGTTATACATTTAAAAAAAAAAAATAAAGTTTTGCCTCGTTTTGGCGAGGCGCGTCCCGTTCAACCTAGTCGGTTATATTAGGGCGCATATCCAAACACAAAAGACTCTAAGGTTTGAGATTTTAGTCATGTGGTTATACATTTTTTTCAAAGTATCAGTTCAAAATAACGTCAGAAGGTTTGAAATTCTCACACGTAAAAGCAAAATCCAATCTGATCTTTTAGCAGGCAATATTTGTGCAAAATAAAAGCTGATTTAAGAATCCTACCTTCTCAGCGGTTCACAAAATTACAGTATGATAGTGTCATCACTTATTGCGTATTACACATTTTTTATAACACAAATGTGTCACTGTGGGATTGATAAAAAAAAAAAAAGCCACCGCAATGACTGTGGACTCCAATCTCAATCGATTAAGCAAGTAATGAAATGTTTTCAGTTCCTTTGTAAACAGTTTCTTTATCACCAATGTATTTTACACTTACTTCTAGACTAGAACAATAGATGAGCTATTTGTCTTTGATGAGTGCTTATAATCAATACAACATATACATTTCCGTACAAACCGCTGTTGATTTCTCGCGGAAAAAAAGGGCCCGCGCGCTACCGAAACGGAGCAGTTGAAGAGATTAAGCACGAGAGGCACGCATCCTGGCTGTTGGCGGCCAATCAAAATAGAAAGCCACACGTAAATGGGCGTGGTGAGGCGAAAGTTAAGTAACTGATTCTGGATTACGCGATGCTGTCATACCGCATGGCAGTAGGAGACATGCGTAGATATTCCGTTCACGACGCTGTGGTAAGCACATACCATAAAACTTCGGCAAAAGTTAAGGACACAGTACAGTAGATTTTCAACCGCAGATATGAATTATATATCTGCGTTAATATATGCATTAATAGTCCAACCCATTTTGAAATCAAGCTTTAAAAGTTTTCCAAAAGCAGATATATGTTATCACACAATAGTTTGTCGTGGAATATTCTAATCCACATATATAAATTATCAAGTAAATATAAAGCCTAATAAATACATATAATAAATAAAGGAAGAAGAATGGTAAAGAACAGTGCTGTCACAATGACTGTACTCGAAATCCCCTTGTTTTCTACTGCGTATGCAAATTGTAACGTTTCACGTTGATATTAAAGGCCTTCTGCAACATACACGCGTTTCCCAAACACACGATAAAATGTGCTGCCTTTCTAAGAAAAACCTTGAAATATGCAAGTTGACCTAAATTTTAAATTCCATTCATGTCTTTTTCTACACTATGTTACCAAAACGAACGAACAGATGGACAAAAGGATAAAGAGAGAGGGAGGGCTGAAAATCAGGAACGCATGCAACACGCGTCGCACGATACACAAATGCTGCCATCACGCGTGTAAGACTACATGCACTAACTTTTTTCAGACGGACAGTGATAAAATACATATTTTGAACGCAGCCACTTAGCGCTTTTAAATTTGGATATTTGGGTTCCTTAGGGTTTGCTGACAAAGAATATGTACAACGTTATGCAAATAGTCTAGGAATTAACAAGTTATAACCAAAATAAAATAGTGGGGATGCCTGACAGCATGGAATCATTTCTGCTCATAAAATTTTTTTTTAACGTGTTTGAAAAAAATCTTACGTTACAGAATTAGCCTACCATGTAAACTCCAAATTGATTGGAGCGCAACAAATGAAAGACTAACCACGATTGGTCGGGCTATAAATACTATCTTGGTTGTTAGGGAGACGTAGAAAGGTAACATTTTTTCAAACACTTGTCGAAACGGGGCCTCATTGGCTAGACTCGCTGATATAATCACTTAGGAGCGTTAGTTCGAAACCACTTGTTTAAATAAGCTTGATAAAGCGACAGTGCGTTGAAGCCAGCTCACATTTTTGCTAAAATAAAAGCCTGGAACATAAGCAGATGGGAATTTGTGCCAGTAAATGTGCCAGAATTCATTGCTAATCAACGTATCTGTGTTTATTTCCATGAAATTGTGGTAAGCTTGAACCATTCAGTATCTTTTAATGAAAATTGAATGTAAATTGTTAATTTATGCCTGTATATATATGTGTAGTTCAGTGGCAAACAGGAGATAAAGCCTATAATGCTCCAGCCTGAACAGAGGGTGTCGGAGGGAAGTAAAACGGCATGGAATGGCCAAATAGTACACTGACACCTGGATGATTGATTAGACAGAAATAATGCTGGAAGTGCAGAGGCGTGGTAACCATTAAGGAGGTAAATACTGGTATAAAGTATTTCAGATGAAGCTGACAGTTGGCCTAACGCTCTGAACTCAATGTTTTGTGTTGTCTTGTGCTCAGTGTAGAACTAGAGTATCAATTAGTTATGAAGTAGAAGGTACATCCTTCTTGTTTTCAGGGACCGTGGTCTTGATGGTATTGAGCTGCACCTGGTCAGAGCTTTGCTGAATCCAGAGTCGGACAGCATACTCCTTGGTCCATTTAGCTATCAGTGAGGTGTCTCCAGAGCCCAGAGGAGAATTCGAGCAGAGGAGTCCTTTCCTGCCGCCATCACGCAAGATAAGCTGATTTGGCCAGCTGAGCTCAACATTATGTCCCCTCATCTTGAAATGACTTTATAAAAATAACATTCAGAGGGGAATTTAATTGTCTTAATATCAGGAACTGAGAACATCTCCAATACTAGTCCCTAAAGACAAACTATTGAAGTCATGATGACAAATACCAACAGAGCTTGAACAAAACAAAACCAGTATTACCTCATTTTACTACTACACAACTGACACACATAGGATATTTGTAATAATATATGTCACTACTATATTCATATTGGTAAATTCTGTACATATAACTTGTAATTTAAATTGATTGTGATTCCTGGTTCCCTTGTAGTTGAATCAGGACACATATTCATTCATGCCAGTAATGAATACATATTGTTATTTGAAAAGTTATCAGTGACTCTTTTAAGATATCCTTGTAGAGTGTTATATGTATGTGAGTGTCACAGTGTTGTCAAGTGTAGTGGAATAAATTAAATTGTTTATCCGTCTGTTGTTGTTATGACTTACACTTCATCATACACATACCCTAGACACATAACGTAGTCATCACACTATTCCAGAATAATTCTGACTGAGATATATAGATATGTGGTAGCAAGTAAGGTTATCTATAATACACTACTCTTCTTAGATATAGATACCTTCACAGCTGATCTCAGTCAGTACACTAAGTCCCCTATAAATATTTATACCATCCCACTTCACCACATATATTGGGGGTCTCGCTCTTGGGATTTTGAATCTTTCCCTATTAAAAATATTGGGGGTAATTCACTTCAGGGAATATAAGAATTAAAAGGTATCCTTGGGTGGAATTAAATAAGGTTGAGCTCACGGTGCCTGTGTTGTCCATTAAATATATTTAGAGATTAAATTGTTGGTTAGACATTGTAGAAATTTACCTGATAGACAATGGCGGACCTGGCCAAGTTTCGATCTGCTGCTGTTCAGACTGCAAAGGAGTTAGGATTAGATGGGCAAGTTATGGTTGCCTATGTTACTACGGAATGTGACAAATTTATTGAACGCGAAGAAAGAAGGTTTGAAGCCGAAAGAAAGTTAGAGGCTGAAAGGGAAATTAAGAAGTTACAATTTGAAGCTGAGGCTGAGACTAAGAGGTTGCAGATTGAGGCTGACAAAGAGGCTAAGAAATTGGAAGCAGAAAGAGAAGACAAGAAATTAGCTGCAGAAAGGGAAGAGAAGAAATTAGCTGCAGAAAGGGAAGAGAAGAAAGTAGCTGCAGAAGAAAGAAGATTGACTGCAGAGAGGGAAGCAGAAAAGGAGGAGAAGAGATTACAAAGGGAACATGAGTTACGACTAAGGGAGTTTGAGTTTCAAGGCCATGCTCCTGAAAATGGTGCCAGTCCCTTTGCCTCTGATGCTACGGTTACTCAAGGAGCCTCAACCTCAGCTATGAATTTTCATTTAGATCATTTTTGTTGAGAAAGACGATGATATTGAGAGCTATATAAATAGATATGAACTATTAGCTACCACGTATGGGTTAGAGAGAGAAAGGTGGAGCTTAAAGTTATCTCAGGGACTTCGTGGGGCAGCTTATGAAGTTTTTGCAAAAATGAGCAGAGGTGATCAGGAAAATTATGACATGCTAAAGCAGGCTCTTTTGTTAAGGTATGAAAAGAATGCAGAATTTTATAGGAAAAAATTTAGGAATGCTAAACTACTGTCAGGTGAAACCTATCACCAGTTCTCTGCACGAATAGAGACATACTTGGAGAAATGGACTTCTCTGGGGAAAACCCAAGATCTTAAGGAAATGGTCCTTATAGAGCAATTAAGAGAGTCCATGGCTCCAGACCTGAGAAAGTTTCTCATGGAACAAGGTGCAGAGAGGCTGGGTGAGTTGCTAAATGTTGCTGAAAGGTATCAAGCAGCTCAAGCAGAGGTAACAGGTAATAAAAAGAAACAAGTGGATAACTTTAGGGCACCACAGAACTTTAATAAATTTGATCCTAAGGATCAAAATAAAGGTAAGCACCAATTTGATAGGCCACGGTATGATAATAAAAATAAATTCCCACAATTCGATGAAAGGAAATATGATGAAAGAAAATCTTTCAACCAAGGAAAAAGGTGGTGTAAGAATTGTCAGATGGACAATCATGACACTGACCGTTGCAGAAGGAAACCTGTGTATATGGCAACCCTTCAGGTCAGGTCGACCTCAAGACAGGAGGAGGATATTATGTTAGATACCACTCCAGAAGAGATGAGGAAGGCACAGGCTGGGGATAAAACACTCAAGCCTTGTTTCAGAAAATTGTCAACTTGTCATACAACTCCAGGCAAGGGAGATTTTTACATGAAAAACAAGTTGATGTATAGGAAGACTGGAGCTAGATCCAAAGGTCACGGACAGCTGGTTCTTCCAAAAAGATATAGGGCAGACTTAATAAGGAGCCTACATGTGAAACCAGATGGGGACCATGAGAAGATAGGTACCATCATTCAAAAGGTGGCTCACAATTATTATTGGCCCAAAGCAAGATGGGACATTGAGAATTTTGTAGAAAGGTGTAGCATAGCACATGAGGGAACACCCACAAGTGGGAACATGGATCAGGACCTGGACACGCCCCGGGGCAAAATTAGGCCTGATAATAAAAAGAAATATAGATTTGATAAAGTGGACCAAATGGAATGGGAAGCCCCTTTTCACGGACAAGCTTCACTTAACTGTTTTACAATGGCCACTATGCGGAGAGTGCAAAAAGATGTCTTACCCCAGGATAAGCCGAAAATCCCTCAATCGGACTTAAACAAACTGGAGGAAGAGGATGTAGGGAGGAAATCTCTCATCAAGAATTTTAAGTGGGGAGAAAGCCCCAAAAGAATTGGTAGCGGTCGTTTTGTGAATGATAATTCTGGGAGGAAAAATCATCACTATAAAGCTTCGAGTGGAAGAGACCATACCGGTGCATGGACAAATAGGTCCACACAATTAAAGGTCCATATGTAGCTATGTTAAGAACGTGGACTGATGAAAAGGCAGAGGAAAACATTACATCTTCATACCAATATGTGAATGAGCTGACCACTCGGTTAAAAACTGGCTGGAAACTTGCCAATGAAAATTTGAAACAAGCCAGGAAGAAACATGCTGCCTATTATAACAGGAAGGCGAAAGACAGAA
This sequence comes from Oreohelix idahoensis, assembly GCA_024509875.1. NCBI lineage: Eukaryota > Metazoa > Mollusca > Gastropoda > Stylommatophora > Oreohelicidae > Oreohelix > Oreohelix idahoensis. The sequence continues at coordinate 45,519 of JAMPIV010010507.1, read as the reverse complement.
ATTTGGCTGTGGGAGAGAAAGTACTGCTTCTTTTGCCCGGGAGTCAGAATAAGTTACAAATTGGATGGCAGGGTCCATATACAGTTTTAGAGAAGGTGTCTAGAACAAATTATAAGATAGATAAGAAGGGGAAAGAAAAAATCTATCATGTGAATCTCCTGAAGAAATATTTGGAAAGAGAACATAAGGAAGAGACACACTTGTTGACCTTGTCCATCGCCATGGAGATGAAAAAGGAACCACTTTCATCATTTGAATATCCATTACACCCCTGTGAGACAGCAGCACAGGTGAAAATCAGTACACATTTAACGAAAACTCAGAAAGAGAGAGTGCAACAGGTTCTAAATAATCATGCAGAGGTGTTAACAGACCGACCAGGGCATACAAACCTATTGGAATATGATATGAAACTAATAGACTCCACACCTGTCTGTATGAAACCATATTTATTCGATTCCGTTTGCTAAGGAGAAAGCTTTGAAGGAAGAGATAGACTATCTATTGAAGGAAGGAATTATTTCGCACAGTGAGTCTTCGTATAGTTCCGGTGTGGTACTCTTAAGGAAGCCCTCTGGAGAACATAGACTCTGTATAGATTACAGGAGACTGAATGCTATTACAGAAGGACAGGTGGATCCATTGCCGGATACAAATCAGCTGTTTGCCAGACTAAATAAAGCTAAATATTTCTCAAAAGTGGATCTGAGTAAAGGATACTATCAGATTCCAGTAAAGCCTGAGGTTAGACCATACCTAGCTTTTAGTACCTCAGAAGGACACTATGAGTTTAATAGATTGCCATTTGGATTGAAGAATGCGCCTAGTGTCTTCTCTAGAATGATGAGAAAATTATTGGATCCTCTGAATAATCCCTGTATAACAAATTTTTATGGATGATATCCTTATAGCAACAGAAACATTTGAGGAACACATTGACTCTCTGAACATGCTGTTTGATCGACTTAGGGAGGCAAATTTAACAGCCCGACCAACCAAATGTTGCGTTGGATGTAAAGAATTGGAATTTTTGGGACACACAGTTTATCAGGGAAACATGACCCCTGACCCAAAGAATTTAGAGAAACTACAGAAAGCCCCGAGACCACAAACCAAGAAGGACGTGAGATCCTTTGTCTCATTATGTGGTTTCTACCAGAAGTATATCAAAAACTTTAATTCCATATGTGCACCGTTAACTGAATTGACACGTAAAGGACATCCAGATCGCATTACATGGACACCACAATGTGAAATGACTTACCAAGAATTGAAGGAAAAGCTCACAAGTAAACCCATTTTGAAATTACCTGACTTAAGTCAAGAATTCATAGTAAGGACGGATGCAAGTAATATTGGTTTAGGTGCAACTCTACTACAGAGATCTGATGCATTGGATGGGGAATTAAGCCCAGTGGCATATGCTAGCAGAAAGTTGAATAAAGCTGAAATCAACTACTCAACTAGCGAAAAAGAATGTCTTGCAGTAATATGGGCGATAAAGAAATTCAATATTTATCTATATGGGAAGGCATTTAAGTTGCAAACAGACCACAAACCGTTATCGTTTCTAGCACAGGCTAGGCATGAGAACTCTAGGTTACTCCGATGGTCTTTACTTTTGGCTCCATATAATTTTAGCATTGAGTATATATCTGGAAAAACCAATTTGGGAGCGGATTTTTTAAGCCGCCATCCGTGTGATGAGAATCACCGTAAACCCCAGAAATAATAATAAATTTCTCTATGTGAATATAGAATAAAGGACTGACATATAATGTCTGTTTTAAGAGGGGAGGTGTCGTGGAATATTCTAATCCACATATATAAATTATCAAGTAAATATAAAGCCTAATAAATACATATAATAAATAAAGGAAGAAGAATGGTAAAGAACAGTGCTGTCACAATGACTGTACTCGAAATCCCCTTGTTTTCTACTGCGTATGCAAATTGTAACGTTTCACGTTGATATTAAAGGCCTTCTGCAACATACACGCGTTTCCCAAACACACGATAAAATGTGCTGCCTTTCTAAGAAAAACCTTGAAATATGCAAGTTGACCTAAATTTTAAATTCCATTCATGTCTTTTTCTACACTATGTTACCAAAACGAACGAACAGATGGACAAAAGGATAAAGAGAGAGGGAGGGCTGAAAATCAGGAACGCATGCAACACGCGTCGCACGATACACAAATGCTGCCATCACGCGTGTAAGACTACATGCACTAACTTTTTTCAGACGGACAGTGATAAAATACATATTTTGAACGCAGCCACTTAGCGCTTTTAAATTTGGATATTTGGGTTCCTTAGGGTTTGCTGACAAAGAATATGTACAACGTTATGCAAATAGTTTAGGAATTAACAAGTTATAACCAAAATAAAATAGTGGGGATGCCTGACAGCATGGAATCATTTCTGCTCATAAAATTTTTTTATAACGTGTTTGAAAAAAAATCTTACGTTACAGAATTAGCCTACCATGTAAACTCCAAATTGATTGGAGCGCAACAAATGAAAGACTAACCACGATTGGTCGGGCTATAAATACTATCTTGGTTGTTAGGGAGACGTAGAAAGGTAACATTTTTTCAAACACTTGTCGAAACGGGGCCTCATTGGCTAGACTCGCTGATATAATCACTTAGGAGCGTTAGTTCGAAATCACTTGTTTAAATAAGCTTGATAAAGCGACAGTGCGTTGAAGCCAGCTCACATTTTTGCTAAAATAAAAGCCTGGAACATAAGCAGATGGGAATTTGTGCCAGTAAATGTGCCAGAATTCATTGCTAATCAACGTATCTGTGTTTATTTCCATGAAATTGTGGTAAGCTTGAACCATTCAGTATCTTTTAATGAAAATTGAATGTAAATTGTTAATTTATGCCTGTATATATATGTGTAGTTCAGTGGCAAACAGGAGATAAAGCCTATAATGCTCCAGCCTGAACAGAGGGTGTCGGAGGGAAGTAAAACGGCATGGAATGGCCAAATAGTACACTGACACCTGGATGATTGATTAGACAGAAATAATGCTGGAAGTGCAGAGGCGTGGTAACCATTAAGGCGGTAAATACTGGTATAAAGTATTTCAGGTGAAGCTGACAGTTGGCCTAACGCTCTGAACTCAATGTTTGTGTTGTCTTGTGCTCAGTGTAGAACTAGAGTATCAATTAGTTATGAAGTAGAAGGTACATCCTTCTTGTTTTCAGGGACCGTGGTCTTGATGGTATTGAGCTGCACCTGGTCAGAGCTTTGCTGAATCCAGAGTCGGACAGCATACTCCTTGGTCCATTTAGCTATCAGTGAGGTGTCTCCAGAGCCCAGAGGAGAATTCGAGCAGAGGAGTCCTTTCCTGCCGCCATCACTCAAGATAAGCTGATTTGGCCAGCTGAGCTCAACATTATGTCCCCTCATCTTGAAATGACTTTATAAAAATAACATTCAGAGGGGAATTTAATTGTCTTAATATCAGGAACTGAGAACATCTCCAATACTAGTCCCTAAAGACAAACTATTGAAGTCATGATGACAAATACCAACAGAGCTTGAACAAAACAAAACCAGTATTACCTCATTTTACTACTACACAACTGACACACATAGGATATTTGTAATAATATATGTCACTACTATATTCATATTGGTAAATTCTGTACATATAACTTGTAATTTAAATTGATTGTGATTCCTGGTTCCCTTGTAGTTGAATCAGGACACATATTCATTCATGCCAGTAATGAATACATATTGTTATTTGAAAAGTTATCAGTGACTCTGTTAAGATATCCTTGTAGAGTGTTATATGTATGTGAGTGTCACAGTGTTGTCAAGTGTAGTGGAATAAATTAGATTGTTTATCCGTCTGTTGTTGTTATGACTTACACTTCATCATACACATACCCTAGACACATAACGTAGTCATCACACTATTCCAGAATAATTCTGACTGAGATATATAGATATGTGGTAGCAAGTAAGGTTATCTATAATACACTACTCTTCTTAGATATAGATACCTTCACAGCTGATCTCAGTCAGTACACTAAGTCCCCTATAAATATTTATACCATCCCACTTCACCACATAGTTAAATAATTTTAGTAACCTCAATAAGAAAATGGCCACCACAATAAGAAAATAGCCACCAGCATTTCTGATTATCTTTCATCTGTACCGCGCGGACAACTTCATCATATAAAACAAATTGCCGAGGAGACAAAGAAGAAAAATAGGTACTACTCCTCAGGCATCTCGTAAGAGGCGACTTACTATGAGGTTAAGCATAGGGCTGGCAATGTCATCTTTAAAACACATTGTTGCAGAAACCACAACTGCTAAGAGCACGTGGCTATGACGCAAGCTTCCTGCAAGGCAGCTAACATAGTACTGGTTGCACACTACGTAATGGGCCGTCCACTTAAGACGTCGCGCATTTTTTTCCAAATTTAACCCCACTTCTCCCTACCTTATCACATTTCGTCACAAAAACTCAGACCCCCTTTTATTCCCCCACCTCTCGCCCTTTCCTCACTTTTTTTATTACTGAAAAGAAAAGAAAAATGTAATCGAATGGTAATTAGTTAACTAGTGCTCATGAAACAATATATTCAGTAAAATAGCGTTGAATTAATAAAGCTTCTACAAAGACTACATTACATTGCTGGTTGCATGTTGCTCAATTTATTAAAATATCGCACATTTTGACTTAATTTAATTTCAAGCAACACAAAAAATTTTTTTTATGTAAAGTAAACAAATCAATAACTTCAGTTCTTACTGATGTTAAAGTTTCTCGCTATCACTGTACCACGACAAATAAATAAAAACTATACACATTAAGGTATGTTTCAGGCGCTCGTGAGAAATAAAGAAGTAGAAAACTAGACAACAGAAAAACAACAGAAGTGAGTGGCTTACAGGAGATTCGAACCCAGGACCTTCCGAACATCACCCCCGCCTAGCTACAGAAGCGAATCACACTATCCACCCTGCCAGCTAGGCCCCACTTAATTCTCCTTCATTGAGCAAACTAGAAATCCATTTGCTTCTAGATCAGCGTCGTTTACTGGAAAGGTGTGTATTACAAAACAGACAGACAGACAGAGGGATAGGTAAACAGGTAGACAGATAGATAGACAGGTAGACCGGCAGGCAGGCAGGCAGGCAGGCAGGCAGACAGACAGACATATAGATAGACAGATAGATAGATAGATAGATAGATAGATAGATAGATAGATAGATAGATAGATAGATAGATAGATAGATAGATAGATAGATAGATAGATAGATAGATAGATAGATAGATAGACAGACAGACAGACAGACAGACAGACACCAGCTGTCCCTTCTCCGGTGACAGAGTGTGGTGTTCAAGGATGTTGTTCTGTTATAATATTGGATGTGTGAGAAGGGTGCAGCCTGTGTGCTGGTACGTGTAGTTGTCCTGGTGTATGATAAAAGGTCCTCACAGATCACACAATCACTCATAACGCAGTCAACAACTTATGCGTTCAGTCACAAGAAACAGTGTAATGAAATATGTTCTGATCATTGAAATTACCATACGAATGTGGGTGAAGCTGTATTCCTTTGAACACATGCTACTGATGCCACGGAAAGCAAGATCAAATAACATATATACTCCAGATTCTGAACCACGGAAACTAACACAAAACTATCCAACGAATTATCACTGCACTTGTACTATTATCATATATTTCCCTTTGTTCAGAACACAGCCAGCTCGCACAAAACACAGCGAGAAACTTCCCTAATTCATTGTCTCCAGTGAAACTCAATCACGTGAAAAACTTCATTCTCACGTGGTTTCTGCTGAGAACGTTTACATCCCTGACGCTAACCCTCAATCTAGATAATTTGCATTGTTAGACCTGAACAGTATATACTGAAGTATATAAAACTAACAATTTACATTTAATTCAATAAACCTCTCCTTTCTTCCCCCTAACAACACACACGCAATCATCGTTATGTGACTATATATATATGAAGAAATTAAAACCAGTAACGGTTATAACAATTATCCGATTCTACAGCTGAGATGATAATATTAATTTAAGTCGTCCACGTGGGAGTTGTTAACTCTTGCTGATAAAAGAGGTAGCATACTTTCATAAATCCGTGCTTGCGTGGAATAGAAAGATTAAAATGAAATGACAAACATCATCAATAAGGACTTACGACGAGAACCAGACAAGTGCCACTGGGACAAGAGATTAGAAGGTGTCGTTGGCGATGAATACAGCCAGCACACGTTGAGAACATCTGATGATATCAATACAAAGCAGTCCTTGCACTGGAGTTCCCAGGACAATAGAGGGACAGGGAGGCAAAAAAGCAAATGGTGAAGAGTACTGGAGACAGAAATGAACGGGATAGGAAAGATATGGAAAGACTTCATGCCGATGGTACAGGACATGGAGGACTTGGAAGGTATTTGTTGAGAGCTTGTGCCCCACGGGGAGCTGAAGGTAATGAATGATATGAAAGATATAAAGGTACAGTCATGAAGAATAATGAATAATATGAAAGATATAAAGGTACAGTCATGAAGAATAAAGGTAAGGTAGCACAATAGCAGAAACTGCCGTGGGGGAATGAAGTGTTAGAGACTTCACCAAACTAGGTCCAGCATCGAGAGGTGGGGTGACCAGTTCCCTTCCTGGCTGCCTTTTTTCTTCCCTAACTCAAAGAGCAGAGTCAGCTACCCATTTACAGCTGGGTAGACTGGAGCACCTTTGCTGCAAGAGACTAGCGCTGTAATCGCTCTGTCAAAAGGACGCTGATGAAGAATAAACGCTAGCGTAATCCTTAAATGCACAATGGACTAATCACCTGTTTGTCAAACATTTTGATTACATGTTTTGCCCGAGAACCTTGTGCTCTTTGTGTCACCTCTACCCTCTGTTTACGGGGTAGAAGAGGTTCCGATTAAGAAAGAAAAGTAATGCTTAATTAGGCGAGAAAATTTCTCAGATATCGTAACAGCGGCACTGAAGAGAGAGCGACAAATGAACTAAACAGTCTTCGTGTCTACTCTGTACTTTGAGGTCCACACATGGACATGAAACATAACATCGGAAATCAGCCTCTTAAATACGCTGTCAGAGAACCGTGAACGACTGCTTAAGTTAACAAAAAAGCCCATTGAGATACAATAATGGGGTTATAATGAGAGAAGCTCATGCTAAGTCATGCATGGATGATAAATTTAAAAAAAAAAACAGCAAATGGTTACGATATGTGGTCTGAATTAAAAAAAAATATTACCCCGCTTTACGTCTTGCATGCTCAGTCATCGGAAGGTGATCCTAGTAGGACCAGATTCAAGCTTTGACATGGTCGACGTTTCATGTCTCTTTGTCACGATGGGGAATGATGATGCTTTTGCCGACCTACCAGAGTATTCTCGGTTAAAACGAACAACTTTAAAATACAGTACTCAACAGAGTCCAGAAGTATATGCTAAAAGATTTACTAGACTCCAGTTCTCCAAAAGAGGACGTCATTAAAACAAATTTTGACTGTTGAATGAATCCGTCGCTTCACAGCAGCATTCTGATAAGTCAAGCTGAACAGATCCGAATCATTACACTTTGTCGTCACTTTCTAGTCTACCGTGACAAAAATTCGTTGGGGAGATAATACAAGAAATCATGCACTTCATGAGCTAATGTTTTGGTCACATAACGTTTCTCAATTCTCTTTCCGGAACATGACCTGCATAAATGCTGCATGGGAAAAACCAAGCTGGATGTTGACACTGAGTAGAATGAAAATTCTTTTCCAATCTCAAAACTGGTGACGCTATATCTGTTAGGAATGTTTCACCTTAAGGCAACCCTTGGTTCCATGGATATATTACGCATGCCATCGGCAATATAACATAAGTAAGCCTTGACAATAATCTGATTGCCCGGAGTCACTAGAATCAGGTGCGACCTGGAACTATCCTTAAAGAACATCTCTCCACCGAATCCAGAATATTATGAAGATCTTTTGGTTTATGAAGCCACAGTGTAGTAGGTTAACAGAACCACAGACAGCATGAATGCAATCATGTCAGTTGATATTCCATAGAATTATGCCCCTGTACTGAGATAACGCACTTTACTGCGGTGGTTATCCCAGCTTATCTGCGTCGATTAAAATATCGGCTTAACCACTAAGGAATTCGATCCATGCTTCTAACTTGCTGTAGAGGGATATTTTAGTAAAACATTTCCTGTTAAGAATTTCCTCTTAGACTAGATACTGTTTTTTTTTTTCAATTCAAAACACTAGAATCTTGACAATCTGAGTTCAGCGCATATTCTGCGCACTTTTCACAATGATCATGTGTTTTGGTCTATTCCAAGTGGATGACGATTTACACGCAGTACTTTTTGCTGTTTAACCAGTTTGCTACTTTCTACAAACCCAGAGAGGTACTATGGTGTTTCTTTGTACGGAGTGTACACATAACTTCCTCACGTTTGTAAATACATCACCATGTCAATCAATCTACCAACCAATCAATACACTTCAGCTGACCAAGAAGCATAGGCCTTCAACAAACGCATGTCAAGTCCTCCTGACGCTTGCCATTAGCTCAGGGGGTTGTCCATGTCTTCCTCACCATTTTCATTTCTGTATCCAGTTCTCTTTTCCATAATGTAAATACAAGTACGTTTGAATTATTGTTCTGGTACAACGATATTATTTTTGTCCCTTACAATTAGTGTCGGGCTATACTCTATGAGAATTGGCCATTTAGATGTTATTGTCATAGCCGCTTCATCGCCATTACCAACAAAATGGCACTCAAGATGGCCACGCTAAAAACATTAATAGTGAGAAAAAAAAGAAGAATAAAAATGTTGCAGAGTTATATTATGACCAGAAAGAAAAATAAGATCCTACTTGAAGATAGAAATACTAACAACAAATAAAAAAAACGAGAGAAAACAAGGATGAAGTAAAATTTTGATAAACTTGTGGTGTTGTAACTAGCTCATTTACTATTTCAATAAAAAGATATTTTATCTTACGATGTTCAAAGACAAAACACATCGCTAGTCAACCAGTGATCCGTGCATGATCCGTACATGTAACGCACTGGTTTAACACTCTTTCGAGAGACATGCGTCACAATACACGCAGAGACGCATCATTACTCACCCCAACCCAGTTTGATCTGAATATTTCTGAGTTATTAAGTGTTCATCTGGTCTGGCAGAAACTTCAATATTAAGCTTAAATACAGCACTTTCTGTTTACGCATAGGTCGCGATCGTGAGAAAATTTTCTGTACGAAATAACATTCCATAACAAAAACGTGACACAATTACAACTGCGTGCATTTAGACTAAATACCATGCTGCTGTGTCAGCAACAGTCAAAATAGACAGTTTATATTACTGATGTTTGGCTGGTAGTGTAGGAGTGCCAAACTAGACTCCCTGTATGCAATGAATTACGGTAGTCATGTCTCGGAAAATAAACTGTTCAAATGGTCGAAGAGCATGTGCGCCTTTGCTCTATGACAAGGGGATGTTGTCACTCGGACACATTGTTCTAATCTCCAGCAAAGTTGCGCTTTGTGATAACATTCGAGGAGAGAAAATACAACACCAAACAGGCCTCGTGAAAAACTCCTAGCAGCACTTAATTTTCCCAATACTCTTTTGTAAGTGGTGCTTGTGAAGGGCAGTGTTGGCTGTAGGAGTATGTATGTATGCATGCCCAAACCTCCCTGGTCGCCTTTTACGGCGTGCATGGTAGGTCACAGTGTTACTATTCTTTGCTCCCCTTTCGAACCCCGGAAAGAAACCAATTACCTTTGCTATTTTTCATGCTGATTTCTCGTGATATGTCAACCTTGTTTAGTGCGTTTCTTAAACGTCATTCTTGGCCGATTCAATCGCTTGGAATCTTTATTTTTGCAAACTAAGTTGTTATTTGTTGACCATTTGCCTTTGTTCTAGCTGAGGGTTTCCTAACCTATGGTCTACAGTCCACTTGGGGATCCATGAATGGATTTTAGTGGGTTCGTGTACATAATCTCAGACTTAAAATGTAAAACTTTAAATTATGCTTTTATGTACACATTTATTTTTCCAAGACCGGGTTCATAGCTTCATTGAGCAATCAAAGGAGTCCATAGCCGCCAACGGACAATCAAAGGGTTCATAACCGTCAACGGACAATCAAAGGAATCCATAACCGTCAACATACAATCAAAGGGTTCATAACCGTCAACGGACAATCAAAGGAACCCATAACCGTCAACAGACAATCAAAGGGTTCATAACCGTCAACGGACAATCAAAGGGGTCCAAAGCCGTAATCGGACATTCAAAGGGGCCCATACACAAACAAAAAAAAAGGTTAAGAAACCCTGTAACTAGCACAATCATACAATATCTGGCCTCCTCTAACCTTGCTTTCACAGTGACATGCTAGAAGGATAGTCTTATTTATTATCTTCTCAACACGTATATCTAAAGTTACCGATGTGGAACTGATGACAAGAACCAAGGAACAAGAGATGAGAAGACGAAGCTGGCGATGGATAGGACACACATTGAGGAAATTTGTTGTTAGCATTACATGGCAGTCCTTGTTCTGGACTCCCCAGAGTAAGAGACACAGAGGTAGACCCCAAAACACACACACACACACAAACACAAAAAAGATCTTGAGCTGATAGCACGCGACAGGAAGACTTGGCATGTGTTTGTTGAAGGCCTATGCTCCTTGGGGAGCTAAAGGGTATTTATGTTGATCTTCATTGTATATCTTTCCTTTTTGACTCTCCCCACTACCCGTTGCCACCGTCCTCCTGACATAAATATTTACCAAAGAAATCTTGTCATAAATGTTGAAGTACACATATCAATGCTTATTTATATAAAGGAAATCCTCGCCTTTTCATTTTCCCAATATTGAAATCGATTCCAGAAGTTGACATCATATCTCCTATTAATTTACGGCCTGGAAGCACGCTTGGCAGAAAGTTAACGACAGTGTAAATATCTCTAATGCATTCAAATCAGGTAATCAAAACACGACACTTATCCTTTAAAGCTTTGAATCGATAAATCCAGACGTTAGAGTCGCAGGCAAAGAAAATAACTTAAAGGACCCTACTGTTCTGAAGGAAAACTAGCAACTGTTTTCTTAACTTAGTGGCACATTTCTTACTGGAAGGGAGCTATCTTGATGTGAGCATCGCCGTATCTGAGTCAGTATGAGTTTGATTATGGTGGACCCCCCTGACTCCAATCAAGTCAATTATAAAGCTAGCAAGGATTTATAGCCTTCGTATTGATCTTTAATAGCGTATTGCGGGACTTTAGCGACCGATCGCTTGATCCTTCCTTTTGTTTATTTTAGCGGCTTCCGCCAGGCGGCGTTTCTTTAACATTTCCGGGCTTACATAAAGAAGAGGCATCCGAGTGTCAGAGAATGCATAAGGGAGACCAACAGTCGTGGTTTGAAGTCATCAAATTGAGCTTAGGTCCTCTAAACCAGTGCCCCGCAACCGGTGTGCCTCGGCACACTGGTGTGCCGCCGATGTCTGCCTGGTGTGCCCTGACACCAGGCAGAATACACTATATAATGGTATACTACATTATATGATGTGGTAAAATATTACGAAAGAATCTCACGCGTACAATTTTACAAATAATAGAGTTATCATCGTCCACCAGTCCATCACAAAAAAAAAAATTAGGAAGCTTTGTCTTATGAATGCATCAGATTTTAAAATATTTGCCATACCCACCTAAGTAAATATTGTAATGTGCCGTGGAACTTTGAAAAGCAAAGTGAAACAGGTTGCGAAGCACTGCTCTAAACTAGAGGTCGGCAGCCGGTAGATTTTGATCTACTGGTAGATCCCTGGTGATGATTTAGTAGATCTCTAGGTTGCGGAGAGGAAAAAAGGAATTTTACACAAGGTAAATTGCGGACTAACCCTTTCCTGTGGGGACTAAAAAGTGCGATGTACCCAGGTTTAAAGGTACTTTCACAATATTCCCAGTGAAAACCCGAAATTCACTTTATTCGTGAGCCTCATCAGATAGAAAGAGATCTTTTTTTGCTTGAAGTGAAGTTAACATTTGGTAAAATATCATTTACTTTGAATTGACCGATGCTTTGTTAACGGACTTGCAAAAGGCAGATCGTATGGCAGATATAAAAGTTACAATAAGGCTGCACGTACTCCAAATTCTATATGCTATGAAACTTAAAAACAGACACGATTTTTTTTCACGGTAGATCTTTAGACCGCACATCTCCTGGGTTGCCGACCACTGCTCTAGACATTAGACACTTCCTTGCTGTTGCGTAAGAAATATTCTCTAACTATATACACACTTTTTTTTTCTCTTTTTCTTTTGTATGTGTGGTAAAGTGGGATGTTATAAATATTTATAGGGGACTTAGTGTACTGACTGAGATCAGCTGTGAAGGTATCTGTATCTAATAGGTGTAGTGTTTTACAGATAACCTTACTTGCGACCACATTATACCTCAGTCAGAATTATTCTGGAATATTGTGATGACTACGTTAAATGTCTAGGGTATGTATATGATGAAGTGTAAGTCACAACAACAACAGACAGATAAACAATTTAATTTATTCCACCACACTTGACAACACTGTGACACTCACACACATTTAACACTCTATAAGACTATCTTAAATGAGTCACTGGTAAAGTTTTAAATATATATGTATTAATTACTTTCACTAATATATATCCTGATTCAACTACAAAGTGAACCAGGAATCACAATTAATTGTAATCACAATTTATATATACATAATTTATAAACATGAACCTTGTAGTGACATATTTTATTAATATTATCCTATGTGTGTCAGTTGTGTAGTAGTACTATGAGGTAATACTGGTTTTGTTTTTTCAAGCTATGTTATTATTTGTCATCATGACTTCAAGTGTTTGTTTATCTGGGAAATAGTATGGGGGAAAAGTTCACAGTTCCTGTCAATTTAAACAAGGTATTGTCCCTCTTTTTTTACTAAAATGTCAATTTTTGAGGGGACCCATAATGTTGAGCTCCACTGGCCACAGAGGCTTAACTTTCGTGATGGCGGCAGGAAAAGACTCCTCTGCTCGATTGCTCCCCTGTGTTCTGGAGACACCTCACTAGTCGCTATCTGGACCCAGGAGTATGCTGTCAGCCTCCAGATTCAGCAAAGCTCAGACCAGGTGCTGCTCAATAACTTTAGGACCACAGTCCCACAATTCATGGAATAATACACAGTTACGTTGACTGGCAATGAATATAGCACAATTTCGATCTGCCGATGTCCCAGGCTTTTATTTAGAAAAATATGCACTGGCGCTCAACGCACTGGTTCTTTAGTAAGTTTATTTGAAAATGTGGTGCTGAACTCACGCTTCTAATTGACTATATTGGCGGGTCTAACCAATCGAGCCATGTTTACACAAGCGTTTGAAAAAAAAGTACCCTTCCTTCCGTCTCCCCTAACAACAAAAGATAGTATTTATAGTCCGACTAATCGTGTTTAGCCTTACATTTACTTTCCGCCAATCAAATAGGAGGTAACATGTTGGCCTATTTCCCGTACAATGGTGGTGTCAAAATCTGCCACTGAGCGATTCTGATTTTGGGGTTGTCTGACACCCTCACTATTTCTTTTGGCTATAATTTGTTAATTCCTAGACTATTTGCGTAACGTTTAACATATTCTTTGTCAGCAAGTCCTAAGGAACCCAACTATATAAATTTTATGGGGCTAAGGAGCTGCGTTCAAAATATGCATTTTCTTCTACCTCCTGTTCACTTCGAATACGATGTGGTGTCTGGGTACTGTCAGGCTTTCAAACGTAAACCAGTATAATGTCATGTTTCCTAATAAGCGTTTTTCAGGTTTTTAAAACCTAACTCTCGTATGGGTAGTGTTTTTTATCACTGTCGATTTGAAAAAAAATTAGTGCTTGTGGCCTTACACGCGTGATGACTTTAATTGTATAGCGAGACGCGTGTTTAGTGTTGTATGCGTTCCTGCTTTCAGCCCTCCCTTCTCTCTATCCTAATTCCATCTGTCTTTCGTTTATGGTAACTTAGTGTATAAAATGACATGAATGGAATATTAAATATAGGTCAGCTTGCGTATCTCAAGGTTTTTCTTAGAAATGCAGTACACGTTTTATCGTAGAAAGCGTGTATGCTGCAGTAGGCTTTTACTATCAACGTGAAACGTTACAATTTGCAGACGAAGTAGAAAACAAGGGGGATTTCGAGTACAGTCATTGTGACAGCACTGTTCTTTACCATTCTTCTTTCCTTTTATTGAAGTTAATTGTTAGGCTTTACATTTACTTTTTAATTTATATATGTGGATTAGAATTTCACACGACAAATTCTCCCCACTTAAAACAGACGTTATATGTCAGTCTATAATTCTATATACACATAGAGAAATTTAGTATTATTCCTGGGGCTTAGGGTGATTCTCATCACACGGATGGCGGCTTAAAAAATCCGCTCCCAGATTTGTTTTTCCACTTATATACTCTATGCTAAACTCATATGGTTGCATCAGTAATGACCAACGGAGTAATCTAGAATTTTCATGTCTAGCCTGCGCTAGAAACGACAAGGGTTTGTGATCCGTTTGCAACTTAAATGCCTTCCCATACAGATAAATATTGAATTTCTTTATCGCCCATATTACTGCAAGACATTCTTTTTCGCTAGTTGAGTAATTGGTTTCAGCTTTATTCAACTTTCTGCTAGCATATGCCACTGGGCTTAATTCCCCATCCAATGCATCTGATTTCTGTAGCAGAGTCGCACCTAACCCAATATTACTGGCATCCGTCCTTACTGTGAATTCTTGACTTAAGTCAGGTAATTTCAAAATAGGTTTACTTGTGAGCTTTTCCTTCAATTTCTGGTAAGCCATTTCACATTGTGGTGTCCGTGTAATTCGATCTGGATGTCTTTTACGTGTCAAATCAGTTAACGGTGCACATATGGAATTAAAGTTTTTGATATACTTTTGGTAGAAACCACATAATGAGACAAAGGATGTCACGTCTTTCTTGGTTTGTGGTCTCGGGGCTTTCTTTAGTTTCTCTAAATTCTTTGGGTCAGGGGTCATGTTTCCCTGATAAACTGTGTGTCCCAAGAATTCTAATTCTTTACATCCAACGCAACATTTGGTTGGTCGGGCTGTTAAATTCGCTTCCCTAAGTCGATTAAACAGCATGTTCAGAGAGTCAATGTGTTCCTCAAATGTTTCTGTTGCTATAAGGATATCATCCATGAAATTTGTGATACATGGTTTATTCAGAGGGTCCAATAATTTTCTCATCATTCTAGAGAAGACACTAGGCGCATTCTTCAATCCAAATGGCAATCTGTTAAACTCATAGTGTCCCTCTGAGGTACTAAACGCTAGGTATGGTCTAACCTCAGGCTTTACTGGAATCTGATAGTATCCTTTACTCAGATCCACTTTTGAGAAATATTTAGCTTTATTTAGTCTGGCAAACAACTGATTTGTATCCGGCAATGGATCCACCTGTCCTTCTGTAATAGCATTCAGTCTCCTGTAATCTATACAGAGTCTATGTTCTCCAGAGGGTTTCCTTAAAAGTACAACACTGGAACTATACGAAGATTCACTGTGTGAAATAATTCCTTCCTTCAACAAATAGTCTATCTCTTCCTTCAAAGCTTTCTCCTTAGCAAAAGGAATCGAATAGGGTTTCATACATACAGGTGTGGGGTCTATCAGCTTCATATCATATTCCAATAGGTTTGTATGCCCTGGTCGGTCTGTTAACACCTCTGTATGAGTATCCAGAACCTGTTGTACTCTCTTCTTTTGCTCTTTCGTTAAGTGTGTACTGATTTTCACCTGTGCCGCTGTCTCACAGGGATGTAATGGATATTCAAATGATGAAAGTGGTTCCTTTTTCATCTCCATGGCGATGGACAAGGTCAACAAGTGTGTCTCTTCCTGATTTTCTCTTTCCAAATATTTCTTCAGGAGATTCACATGATAGATTTTTTCTTTCCCCTTCTTATCTATCTTATAATTGGTTCTAGACACCTTCTCTAGAACTGTATATGGACCTTGCCATCCAATTTGTAACTTATTCTGACTACCGGGGAGAAGAAGCAGTACCTTCTCTCCCACAGCCAAATCTCTGTCTTTAGCTTTCCTGTTATAATAGGCAGCATGTTTCTTCCTGGCTTGTTTCAAATTTTTATTGGCAAGTTTCCAGCCAGTTTTTAAACGAGTGGTCAGCTCATTCACATATTGGTATGAGGATGTAATATTTTCCTCTGCCTTTTCATCAGTCCACGTTCTTAACAGCGTTACATATGGACCTTTAATTTTGTGGACCTATTTGTCCATGCACCGGTATGGTCTCTTCCACTCGAAGCGCTATAGTGATGATTTTTCTTCCCTGAATTATCATGCACAAAACGACCGCTACCAATTCTTTTCTTGGGGCTTTATCCCCACTTAAAATTCTTGATGAGAGATTTCCTCTCTACATCCTCTTCCTCCAGTTTGTTTAAGTCCGATTGAGGGATTTTCGGCTTATCCTGGGGTAAGACATCTTTTTGCACTCTCTGCATAGTGGCCATTGTAAAACAGTTAATTGAAGCTTGTCCGTGAAAAGGGGCTTCCCATTCCATTTGGTCCACTTTATCAAATTTATTTTTCTTTCTATTGTCAGGCCTACGGTTGCCCCGTGGCGTGTCCAGGTCCTGATCAATGTTCCCACTTGTGGGTGTTCCCTCATGTGCTATGCTACACCTTTCTACAAAATTCTCAATGTCCCACCTTGCCTTGGGCCAATAATAATTGTGAGCCACCTTTTGGATGATGGTCCCTATTTTCTCATGGTCCCCATCTTTTTTCACATGTAGGCTCCTTATTAATTCTGCCCTGTATCTCTTTGGAAGAACCAGCTGTCCGTTACCATGGGATCTAGTTCCGGCCTTCCTGTAAATCAACTTGTTTTTCATGTAAAAATCTCCCTTGCCTGGAGTTGTATGACAAGTTGACAATTTCCTGAAACAAGGCTTGAGGGTCTTATCCCCAGCCTGTGCCTTCCTCATCTCTTCTGGAGTGGTATCTAACAGAATATCCTCCTCCTTTCTTGAGGTCGACCTGACCTGAAGGGTGGCCATTACTATAGGGTTCCTTCTACAATGGTCAGTGTCATGATTGTTCATCTTACAATTTTTACACCATCTCTTCCCTTGGTTGAAAGATTTTCTTTCATCATATTTCCTTTCATCGAATTGTGGGGTTTTATTTTTATTGTCATACCGTGGCCTATCAAACTGGTGCTTACCTTTGTTTTGATCTCTAGGATCAAATTTATTAAAGTTCTGTGGTGCCTTAAAATTATCCACCTGTTTCTTTTTATTACCTGATACCTCTGCTTGAGCTGCTTGATACCTTTCAGCAACATTTAGCAACTCACCCAGCCTCTCTGCACCTTGTTCCATGAGAAACTTTCTCAGGTCTGGAGCCATGGACTCTCTTAATTGTTCTTAGGATGCCTAAATGTTCAAATTACCACCTCTATCGACACCAGGTATTACAATGTAAGATGTGGGTGTCTTATCTGGTTTAGATTGTTGCTGTGTGTGTGTTGCAGTAGGACAGTTCAGGGTACACCACAGGCAACATGACGTGTAGAGTCATAAAAATGGTAACTTCGCTTTAGGTTTATACCATTTATTGCACGCCACAAAACAGTCATGATACTTATGTTATTGTCAGCATAGGTACAACGAATGCAGCATTCAAACTCATGTTAACTGACAGTCATGTAGAAGTCAATACTCAATAGTTGTATGGAAAACAAATATCATAGCGAAGCTTGATAAATAATGCATATAACTTCTGCAACCGTGGTCAGCTGCAGATCCTTAATGTTCATAGACAATAATAATTATTCCTTCCTGATGCTAGCAGATCAGATGTATACAATACGTCCGTTTACTGTCTGCACGTGAGTAGCATACATGGATTACAGGTCAGCTCGACCTTTATAACCTTCCTAAGTCTAACCATCTGACTTGGACGTGATCTCTGATATAACGAATCCTGGAACACAGACAATAGTCTTGTTGGTCTAGAGCGACCCATATATATATAATTAGTTCAGGTATAAAGATACCGGTGACTTAATCCTAGTCAAAGTACCTCTCCATTTTGAATCACACAGGCGAGCAAAAAGGCGACAAAATGACGAACCTCTAGATGATAGCATAAAGTTCGATACAAGAGGAATTACCTTATTTCGGAAAATCAACCATGAACATATGCCTCCAGGCAGGCTTGACTAATACCGGGAAATAGTCTAGTTAGCTAACTAACTCACAAAGACAATGTATTTCCCTCAGAGAATCACAAGACGCAAGGCGCGTCCGCTCGCAATCAGTCCATTTCTCAACTCCCCGACCTGGGCGGAACAACAAAACCACAACCCAGTCGAGACATGCGCAGAGCGACAATCTCTGAGTCGCTGTTCACAATAAGACGATTCTAAGAACATTCGAGATAAAAGTCTTACACAGTCGCGCCTTTTATGGACATGAACAGAAGCGTTAAGAAAGGTTTCAAACATCTACAACAGTTGACTGATACTACCAAATAAGGAGATATGGTCACGCTTCGTTCAAGACATTATAGACCGAACGTGTCTCTATACAAGATCAGGTAAACCCATAAAAAATAGTAGTATCGATATTTCGGGTTCTGTCCCTTTGACCATAAAATATATATAACATGCATTTCAGTCAAATAATGATCATACATACGAAAAACGAACATACAAAGACTTTGGAAAAAAGTAATTATTTGTGCGTAACATTACCGCACCCTCCCGGGAAAAAAAAATGAAACATTTTTTTTTTTAAATCCTGGAGCCGGAAAAATCTAGGCTCCTAACGCACGTATGATGCGCGGATATACCTAACAAAATAGCTCAACACTTGGAGCAAAACTGAGATCATATCCCAGGTCCTTAGAGAAAAATTTATCTAAGTATACGCGTATATATCCCAGGAAGGTGCCACCAACACAAACCACAATGCTGGCAACATCATAATAAAAGTCAAATTATTCTCATACCAATATATGAAATCAAATATATTATTATGATATCATACAATGTGTTGCAAATAGCGGTGTAATATATTAATATACCGCACTATTTTATTACATTATGTAATGCATCAGTAACTAATAAGTAATACATGTGTTGATCTTCGTTGACATAAAACATTCAATAGAAGAAGATGTGGACATCATCCGCTCCCAATCTAGGACAGGACTTGATATACTCAAAGTTCCACAATGGACACAATCTCGCATCTTCAATGATGTGCTGCGAAAATATCAATAACACAAATCTTAAAGACAACTGGTAAATCTCTCAATACAATCCTGAAAATAATTTATTTAAATGTGGCCGAGTGATCTTTTGGCCCGTATATCACTAACTAAGCCTTCTTAGATAATTACATGGTACAATGTTATAAATTTCCCCCTCAAAAAAGTGAGAAAAAAAAATCTACTAACATGTCATTATAACATTGGACTGTATATCAGGAAATATATATATATATGACAGAAGAATCATGTGGAATCGTGTGGGCATCTGGACAGAATGTCCGCCATTACATTATCCGAACCACGGATAGCTCGAACCGAGAAATGAAATGGTTGAAGAGCTATGGCATAACGAGTGGACCTCGAGCTCTTCAAGTTTTTACTCTGAATAGCAGTAAGCGCTTTCTGGTCGGTTTCCACAATGAAATGTGCGCCTAGAAGAAATCTTTGTAACTTCAGAATAGACCATACCATAGCCAATAACTCACGGTCTAAAACCGAGTAATTCTTTTCTGCAGCATTTAATTTCCTAGAGATATACATCACCGGATGCAGAGTATCAGAATACTCCTGCATTAGTGCTGCCCCAATCCCAGTTGACGAGGCGTCACTTCGAAGAACAAAAGTCTTCTCAATAGTAGGTAACCTAAGAATAGGTGGAGATGAAAATAGGTCTTTAACCTGGTCCAATGAGGATTGACATTCTTTTGACCAGCGGATCAAATTAGGCGACCCTTTCTTCAATAAAGTAGAAAGCGGTGCCATAATGGAGGACAGATTCGGAATGAATCGTCCGTAGAATTGGATCAAACCTAATAGACTCCTTACTTGTTTCTTTGTCTTAGGGACCGAAATGTTAAGTATTTTTGAAACATTGTGGTCTTCTGTCTTTAAAAGACCATGACCAACACGATGACCTAGGAAAGAAATCTCACTAAATCCTATAAAGGCTTTAGAGGGTTTTGCAGTCAAGTTATACTCGCGAAGAGTAGACAGTAATTCGTATAAACCCAAATAGTGATCTTCCCAGGAATCACTGAATAGACAGATATCATCTAGATATGCTATGACATCTGTACGATATGCGAGAATTCGCCGCATCATGCGTACGAATGTAGCAGGGGCGTTCATAAGACCAAAAGGCATGAAATTCCATTGGAATAAACCCCTAGGTGTAGAAAAAGCTGTAAAAGGTTTGGCACGTTCAGTTAGCGGGACTTGCCAATAACCTTTAGACAAATCTAGTTTGGTAAAGAATCTAGAATTAGAAAGTTTATTGAGTAGCTCTTCTAATGAAGGCATAGGTTCAGCGTCGAACTTCGTAACTTGGTTCAATTTGCGATAATCTACGCAAATGCGAATGTTATTATCCTTCTTTCGAACAATAACCATAGACGAAGAGTATGCTGAAGTGGATGGTTCAATGATTTCCAAACGTATCATTTCATCCAATTCTTTCTCGACTTGAGACTGGAAATGGATAGGTATTGGATAGGGTCTGACTCTGATAGGATTATGATCAGTTAGCACAATGTCATGTTCAATGACATGTGTGTGTCCCGGGATGTCTGTAAGAACATCCTGAAATGTTTGCAACATCGAAGAAACTTGTCGATGTTCCTCAGCGGAAAGATTTGGAGAAACGGTCACGTTTTTCCAAGATTCCGTAGAATAAAGTGGGACCATAGAAAGAGGAAGATTGACATCAGAAAAAGTAGTTTCCTCATCCTGTATAACTGACAGCGATGAGTATTGACCATGAGGTACTTGAGAATTGTCCGTTGCCTGGAAAATAGGCTGCTTTCATGAAATTCCGTGAGCATATTTATGTGGAAAGTTTTATGCTTTCCATCAATATCGACAACATAGTCGACATCAGAAATTTTGGAGACTATTGCATATGGACCTTTCCATGCAATTAGAAGTCTGTTCTCCCTTGAAGGAAGTAGAACGAGAGCTTTGTCACCTGGACAAAGTTGTCGTAGACATCTATTCTTATTCGCAAACTGCCTTGCCTTTTCTTTAGCAAATTCGGAAGACGAAGTTGCTAGTCTGCATGCCTCAATGATTTTTTTCCTAAGAGCAATGACGTACTCATAAGAAGACTGAGTCTCATCGCTAATATTATCGGCAGTGATTAGATCGTGAAGTAAAGACATAGGGCCGCGCGGTTGCGCGCCAAAGACAAGTTCAAAAGGGGAAAACCCCGTATGTTCATTGGGGACCTCTCTATACGCAAAGAGAGCCGCGGGTAAGACCCTGTCCCAATCCTGAGGATGATCCTCAGTTATTTTACCCAGTAAAGTTTTTAGAGTCCTATTTAAACGTTCGACCAACCCATTAGACATTGGGTGATAGATACTGCTGAGAGACCTTTTTATATGTAGCATAGACATTACCTGTGACATAGTGTCTGATATCAGTTGAGTGCCATGGTCTGACAATATTTCTCCGGGAAAACCCAAGCGAGAAAATATCAGCCAAAGAGCGTCTGCAATATCAGCAGTTGAGATGCTCTTGAGAGGTATTGCCTCTGGCCAACGTGTGCACATATCGACACATGTAAGAATAAATTGATGTCCTCTAGCCGACTTAATTCTAAAAGGACCGATAATATCTATTGCCATTTTTTGAAAAGGGCGAATTGGAATGTCAGCAGCCTGAATAGGCGCAGCATGTCGTGGTCCTTTAGATTTGACCTCCTGACATACTTTGCAAGAGCGACAGTACATTCGTATGTCCTTGCTCACAAATGGCCAAAAGAAAGCCGCAAGAACTCTCGACTTTGTACGGGAAAAACCCATATGTCCAGCACATTGCGAGTCATGAGCATGTTGCAATATTTGCACCCTCATGCTCTTAGGCACAAGAATTTGTGAATGAGTGGATGTAGTCGAGTCTTGTACCATACGTACAAGTACGCCGTTCTTCATAGAAATCCAAGATTTTCTATTAGTATTTTGATTAGGATCACCTTTTTTTGCTAGAATGAAGAATTTTTGTAACGACGGATCTTCTTCTTGCAATTTGATAAATGAGTCACGTGTAATAGTCAAGTGACTATTTTGTTCATTTACTTCATCATTATTAGTTAATGAAGTTTGAGGTGGATCCAGAGCATGTGCTCTTGTGACCACCATATTGGTAGCTTCAATGTTTTGCTCTTCCCAAACAGCAATCTGCTGTGGGGTACATTCCCTAACTCCGTGAATACGACCAATAATAAGGTCCGCAATAGGGTTTGGAAGTAGACACGCGTGGACCTCTCCCGTGAAGAAAGGAGTAGCAATATGTATTATGGCAGTAGGATATTTTTCCAACGTGCCACCAAATGTGACACATTTGATGACCTTTCCTGTAGCACAGAATGGATCTACAAGAGATTGCCTAACGCCGACAGTAGTACATCCAGAATCAAACAACACCGAGACTGGATTACTATTTACAAGCCCCTTATGTAATATAAGAGAACCTCTCCCATCATGAGCAACATTAGCAGGAAGAGCGGGCAAAGGATGACCACAGCTTAGAGTACTAATGGTTTTCGGATCAAATAAAGTACTGCATTGGATACATTTATTTGCCCTACCAAAGTCAAAAGATGAGCATCCGATAGCATTATGGTCTTTATCATTATTAACCTGTTTATCTGCTCCCTGAGATTCTTGTTGAACAGAGTTTGTCTGTTGATATCTTTTTCTCTTTTGTTGCGATCTACCGCGACCATTATTGCCTCTGCAATTATCATTAAAGTCCCTACTGTAATTTTTATCCTGGTTTGAGTTCCAGTTTCCATAACTGTCATTACCATCTCTATACTGTTGAGAACCTCTATTATCCTGGTATTGAGGTCTCTGAGAAAAATATTTTCCTCTATACCGATTACCTTTATGAAAATTCCTAAAGTTACCGGGAATAGAATACCGTGTAATATTAGGTTGTCTCCAGTTCTGGGAAGAAGAATCTCCCTGAAATTGATTACCCTGGTTCTGGGCATAATTACGGTTACTCTTTTTATTGAAATTTTGCTGGCTACCCTGAAATTTACGCATAAAATTCGGGCCATAAGGTGCTGCCGAAGCAACTGGCAGACCTTCTTTTACCTTAGAGTTACTAATGGTTATGTGAGGATGTGCAGTAACATACTGGCTACAGTATTCTTCCATTTCTTTTATATTTTTAGGCTTACGCTCATGAAGAAAAGAAAGAAAAGCTTCATTAACAGAAGACATAACCTTGTCTCTAAGAAGTAAGTCCATGAGGGCTTCAAATGTACTTTCTGTCTTAGACAGCTCAACCCATCGTAAAAAAGTAAGACGTATGCCTGAGATGAATTCTGAGAATTCAACTCCAGTTTCTGGTAACATGTTTTTAAATTTAAGACGATATCCGTCTTCGTTAAGTTGGTACTTCTTTAACAATGCCGCCCTGACAACCTCATAGTTGTTCTTGTCAGGCACATCTACCATACCCAACAAAGTCAAAGCATCACCTCTAAGTATCTTGGATAGATGATAAACATATAATGTTTTATCTATATTATGCACCTTACATGCACTTTCAAATCTATCTAGATAAAATGTTATATCATCAATTGAAGCATTGAATGCTGGTAAATTAAGCTTGAAATCAACAGCATTAGACTTATTAGCAGATGATACCTTATTAGCATCATTAGCATTACTAGATAACTTCAACTTTTCTAACTCCAAAGCTAAGAGTTTTTCTTCATGTTCCATTTTTGCTTTTCTCTCATCAGACTCTCTTTGTAACCTTCTTTCTTCAGCCTCAGCCTGTTTTTCTAATCTTTTATTTTCAGCCTCTATTTCAAGTCTCTTATTTTCAGTTTCTTTTTCAAGTCTCTTCTCCTGAGATTCTGCTTCTCTTTTTTGTTTTTCCATTTCCATTTGTAATCTCTTTTCATCTACCTGCATCTGCAGTTTTAAATTTTCAGCATCTATTCTCTTTTGTTCAGTTAGTTCTTTCATTTTCTTTTCCTCCGACTTCAATGCCTTGGCATATTGAACAGTCGCAAATTCTTCTAATTTATCACCTGTCTTCCCAAGGGCTTTACCCTGCTCAATAAAGTACTCAAATGTAGACATGATGTCTAAAATGTGAGTACAGAACCTGAAATAATTAATTATCTTATTTCAATCTTAATAGCAACAAGACTTAATAACGTGCTTGTATAATTACTATGTTTACTCCAATCTCTGTGGGAAACAAGACTTGACACCAATTTGTATTATCAGTTGTACAATAATATCACAAGTCACCTCTTAATTATCAGTGCACTACCCAAATCAGTGCATAACCATCAGTTATTTATCATAACTGCACTACAATAGTGCATAAGCAACAAACCACCAGTTAGTTATGATAAGTGCACTATAGATCAATAGTGCATGAGCATATATGTAACAATAGTGAAAGCTAACTATGCAAGAACTATGCAAACAATAACAAGACAATGTAAACAATAACAAAGGTCACCAACAATGTAAACAATAACAAAGATCAAAGTCGATGTAAACAAAAACAAAGATCAGAGTCAATGTAAACAATAACAAACAAATGACGCTACAGTGTATACACAAAAATATACTTAAAGAACTGAATAATAGAAAAGAGGAGACCTACAAATACAAACAATCGAAATCGAAACTAAAAAACAGAAAGAAAGAGAGAAACAAAAAAAAAATATACAAAAAACGAAAATAAAGCACAACTCGTCACAACTAAACAGATATAGCAACGATTGTCGCTAGCAAATTCCACAGTAGGAAATTCGCACAGTCCCTAACGAAAACGCTAACAGTAGAACCTCTGTGACGTGGTATCATCTACTGAAAGACACCGCCCAACCGAGAAAAACCCGCAGAAATATAAACATATAAATACAAATCCAAATAACATATAACATATAAACATGTAAATAGTGTGAAAATGTGATAGACAGAAGGCTCAGTTAGAACATAAGGGCACAGTTCACAAACAAAACAGGCCACTTAACTTCTATGTATCCACAACGACAGCACAGTTCAGAACAGGATGTGATCAGCATTCTTAGGACAATGATCCAACGTTGATCCATATCTGCTCTCGTAAACTGCCATGACGAAGGAAATGAGCTTCTAACAGGAAACAGCTTCTGACAGGAAACAGCTTCTGAACTTGACCTTCTGAATCTGCAACAGTAATTCTGAGACCGGAACAGTTGTTACGGCACTTGTCCTTCTTTTCAACAGATCAGGAAATCCATTCGCTCGGTACTTGTCCTTCTATTTGTAGACAAACTTCAATACCGCCGAGCAGCGCCGGGTAGTTTCAAAATATCAACAACTGTCAGTACTGCTGCGTCTTTCAAAAAAAAATTTCATCAAAGGTGATGAATAGCAACTGCAATGTTGTCTTGTAGTCTGCTGATGATGATGTCTGGGTTTGTTGACCCCCTTGAGAGTTGGTACCAGAATAAACCAACTATTGGCCACCATGAATTGATAAGGGTGGAATTAGGATGCCGTCAAATTACCACCTCTATCGACACCAGGTATTACAATGTAAGATGTGGGTGTCTTATCTGGTTTAGATTGTTGCTGTGTGTGTGTTGCAGTAGGACAGTTCAGGGTACACCACAGGCAACATGACGTGTAGAGTCATAAAAATGGTAACTTCGCTTTAGGTTTATACCATTTATTGCACGCCACAAAACAGTCATGATACTTATGTTATTGTCAGCATAGGTACAACGAATGCAGCATTCAAACTCATGTTAACTGACAGTCATGTAGAAGTCAATACTCAATAGTTGTATGGAAAACAAATATCATAGCGAAGCTTGATAAATAATGCATATAACTTCTGCAACCGTGGTCAGCTGCAGATCCTTAATGTTCATAGACAATAATAATTATTCCTTCCTGATGCTAGCAGATCAGATGTATACAATACGTCCGTTTACTGTCTGCACGTGAGTAGCATACATGGATTACAGGTCAGCTCGACCTTTATAACCTTCCTAAGTCTAACCATCTGACTTGGACGTGATCTCTGATATAACGAATCCTGGAACACAGACAATAGTCTTGTTGGTCTAGAGCGACCCATATATATATAATTAGTTCAGGTATAAAGATACCGGTGACTTAATCCTAGTCAAAGTACCTCTCCATTTTGAATCACACAGGCGAGCAAAAAGGCGACAAAATGACGAACCTCTAGATGATAGCATAAAGTTCGATACAAGAGGAATTACCTTATTTCGGAAAATCAACCATGAACATATGCCTCCAGGCAGGCTTGACTAATACCGGGAAATAGTCTAGTTAGCTAACTAACTCACAAAGACAATGTATTTCCCTCAGAGAATCACAAGACGCAAGGCGCGTCCGCTCGCAATCAGTCCATTTCTCAACTCCCCGACCTGGGCGGAACAACAAAACCACAACCCAGTCGAGACATGCGCAGAGCGACAATCTCTGAGTCGCTGTTCACAATAAGACGATTCTAAGAACATTCGAGATAAAAGTCTTACACAGTCGCGCCTTTTATGGACATGAACAGAAGCGTTAAGAAAGGTTTCAAACATCTACAACAGTTGACTGATACTACCAAATAAGGAGATATGGTCACGCTTCGTTCAAGACATTATAGACCGAACGTGTCTCTATACAAGATGAGGTAAACCCATAAAAAATAGTAGTATCGATATTTCGGGTTCTGTCCCTTTGACCATAAAATATATATAACATGCATTTCAGTCAAATAATGATCATACATACGAAAAACGAACATACAAAGACTTTGGAAAAAAGTAATTATTTGTGCGTAACATTCTGCCCCTCTCTGCAGTCCATTTTCCTGCAAATTTCTCTTTCTCTTCTGCAGCTAATTTCTGCCTCCAATGCTTTAGCCTCTTTGTCAGCCTCAATCTGCAACCTCTTAGCCTCAGCCTCAATCTGCAACCTCTTAATTTCCTTTTCAGCCTCTAACTTTCTTTCGGCCTCTTTTTCTAATCTTCTTTCTTCCCGTTCAATATATTTGTCACATTCAGCAGTGACATAAGCAATCATAATTTGCCCGTCCATTCCTAACTCTTTCGCAGTCTGTACAGCAGCAGATCGAAATTTGGCCAGGTCCGCCATTTTCTAACAGGTAAATGTATGTAATGTCTAACTAAACAATACAATTTGTAATTACTTATCCAAGGACACCACAGGCACTGAGAGCTCAACGTTATTTATTTCCACCCAAGGATACCTTTTAATTCTTATTATTCCCAATAGTGAATTACCCCCAATATTTTTAATAGGGAAAGATTCAAAATCCCGGGAGCGAGACCCCAATATATGTGGTAAAGTGGGATGTTATAAATATTTATAGGGGACTTAGTGTACTGACTGAGATCAGCTGTGAAGGTATATGTATCTAATAGGTGTAGTGTTTTACAGATAACCTTACTTGCTACCACATTATACCTCAGTCAGAATTATTCTGGAATATTGTGATGACTACGTTAAATGTCTAGGGTATGTATATGATGAAGTGTAAGTCACAACAACAACAGACAGATAAACAATTTAATTTATTCCACCACACTTGACAACACTGTGACACTCACACACATTTAACACTCTATAAGACTATCTTAAATGAGTCACTGGTAAAGTTTCAAATATATATGTATTAATTACTTTCACTAATATATATCCTGATTCAACTACAAAGTGAACCAGGAATCACAATTAATTGTAATCACAATTTATATATACATAATTTATAAACATGAACCTTGTAGTGACATATTTTATTAATATTATCCTATGTGTGTCAGTTGTGTAGTAGTACTATGAGGTAATACTGGTTTTGTTTTTTCAAGCTATGTTATTATTTGTCATCATGACTTCAAGTGTTTGTTTATCTGGGAAATAGTATGGGGGAAAAGTTCACAGTTCCTGTCAATTTAAACAAGGTATTGTCCCTCTTTTTTTACTAAAATGTCAATTTTTGAGGGGACCCATAATGTTGAGCTCCACTGGCCACAGAGGCTTAACTTTCGTGATGGCGGCAGGAAAAGACTCCTCTGCTCGATTGCTCCCCTGTGTTCTGGAGACACCTCACTAGTCGCTATCTGGACCCAGGAGTATGCTGTCAGCCTCCAGATTCAGCAAAGCTCAGACCAGGTGCTGCTCAATAACTTTAGGACCACAGTCCCACAATTCATGGAATAATACACAGTTACGTTGACTGGCAATGAATATAGCACAATTTCGATCTGCCGATGTCCCAGGCTTTTATTTAGAAAAATATGCACTGGCGCTCAACGCACTGGTTCTTTAGTAAGTTTATTTGAAAATGTGGTGCTGAACTAACGCTTCTAATTGACTATATTGGCGGGTCTAACCAATCGAGCCATGTTTACACAAGCGTTTGAAAAAAAGTACCCTTCCTTCCGTCTCCCCTAACAACAAAAGATAGTATTTATAGTCCGACTAATCGTGTTTAGCCTTACATTTACTTTCCGCCAATCAAATAGGAGGTAACATGTTGGCCTATTTCCCGTACAATGGTGGTGTCAAAATCTGCCACTGAGCGATTCTGATTTTGGGGTTGTCTGACACCCTCACTATTTCTTTTGGCTATAATTTGTTAATTCCTAGACTATTTGCGTAACGTTTAACATATTCTTTGTCAGCAAGTCCTAAGGAACCCAACTATATAAATTTTATGGGGCTAAGGAGCTGCGTTCAAAATATGCATTTTCTTCTACCTCCTGTTCACTTCGAATACGATGTGGTGTCTGGGTACTGTCAGGCTTTCAAACGTAAACCAGTATAATGTCATGTTTCCTAATAAGCGTTTTTCAGGTTTTTAAAACCTAACTCTCGTATGGGTAGTGTTTTTTATCACTGTCGATTTGAAAAAAAAAAATTAGTGCTTGTGGCCTTACACGCGTGATGACTTTAATTGTATAGCGAGACGCGTGTTTAGTGTTGTATTCGTTCCTGCTTTCAGCCCTCCCTTCTCTCTATCCTAATTCCATCTGTCTTTCGTTTATGGTAACTTAGTATATAAAATGACATGAATGGAATATTAAATATAGGTCAGCTTGCGTATCTCAAGGTTTTTCTTAGAAATGCAGTACACGTTTTATCGTAGAAAGCGTGTATGCTGTAGTAGGCTTTTACTATCAACGTGAAACGTTACAATTTGCAGACAAAGTAGAAAACAAGGGGGATTTCGAGTACAGTCATTGTGACAGCTCTGTTCTTTACCATTCTTCTTTCCTTTTATTGAAGTTATTTGTTAGGCTTTACATTTACTTTTTAATTTATATATGTGGATTAGAATTTCACACGACAGTATGTATGGATCAAAGAAAGAAGATATACACACTTAACCCGTTGTGACGGTATTGCCTCCCCTGCTTTGCAGTAGTGGTCAAACAGTGACCAAAACTCAAGAGTATCTAACCTGGGCTTCAAAGGTGTCTACCTTCGCACAAGATTACTCTTGACAGAGATGTAGATAGAAGGGTAAAGACACTTCTATCACAAAGCGAGTCTTTACAAGATATTCAGATAAGCGAAAACAATGCTGCTTTGGCTGAGCACGTTAATTCTAGAATCTGCCGACCACTTTTGTGAAGAATTAAGCAATGATTAATCATAGCTCGTTCAAGCCCCCACCTCTGATTTACTCAGTGGAATTCTTATTATTCTGGAATAGCTCTGTTTAGAGTGTGTGTAGTAAATTGACTAAGACAAACATGCAGTAATTTTAAAATAATTAAATCGAAGTTAAATTTGTAAAATTACAAATAACACAATGATAAACGCCTTTTTTGATGGTCACATAGATAAAGACTGTTACCCTTGGATGCTGTATACTGTGTTTTATCAGTGTACGTTGTAAAGATGTATCGGGACTGAATAGTCAACTCAAACAACCAAGCACAGTGTCAGGTGTACAGATCATCTTGCTCCAAACGTCTTGAGGACTCAACAAGGATGTAATGTGGATCATGAGTGGTAGAGTGACTGTTAATACGCGAATGTGTGAACTGTTCTGTAAAGTTGACTGGAAGTACAAATACCCACTCATACGTATCAGAAGTTAATGATACAGACTACTGTGGACGTTTCAATAGTTTAATCTGACGCACACACTTGACAGAACGGGTACAGTTACAAGAACACAGGTCGACATCAATGGCATATTGTTGACCCACGGTGTACGATAATAAATTGGCATTCATGTTGAGGAAAATCACAATGGAACATCAGTATACAAACGTTCAGAGTTCCATATCTCATATAAATATTCATCAGGCCTTACTGACTGATCATGTCAGTTAATATATAATGTTTAACAAATCTTCATCAGGCCTTACTGACTAGTCATGTCAGTTAATCAATAATGTTTACGGTGACTCCTGGACAGAACCTCCTTTAGCATAAGTGTAGCTTGCACTCTAGCGGAGATTTCTTTAAATAGCATTCAGCAAATATCTTCTGAGCGAATGTTAAATCACCCATAATAGATTTTCCTTTCATAAGTGTGATCTCTTGATCATCATCGGATAATAAGGGGGCATCCCTGTTCTCGGATAGATGACTGACAATAGGTAGGATTCCAAGATGGCTTCTGGTCCTGTAAACATCGCTCACCATAACGATGCACGACAAAGCTTCAATAAAGATTCAATTCATGAATATCAAAGTTTCCACAAGCATCAGCATAATCTGTCCTCATAATTGCTGTATAGAAACATAATCAGTGCTGCTAGATAATATGTCGTTCTGACATACTGACATAGGTAGATTCATGTAAACGTTTGCCCATCTTAAGCCTAGGAATGAACGAAGTTAGCAAAAGTACGTTTACCTTGACATAAGAATACACTAGCAAGCACAAACGCTCTCCCGGCGTTATTGAATCACCACTGGGGAACTCATAGACTAAACAATCCTGGAAGAAACTAACTTCGTCCCCATGATAAATTGAAGAGATCACAAACTTTTGGGCAGGTCTAAGACATGACTTCCCGCCATAGGCTTCGACATCACCGAAGAACTCTCTAACGTATCTTCATGCGCCGAAAAGCACCTGACCCCTAAAGTACAGTACAAGAAAAATAGTTCCACTTAAACATACTAAGATATCAAGATATAAGACGTACTCGTCCCACATAGACAAGAACTACACATAGATTCGGGCCATAGACATTCTGAAGCAAGAACAATCTATTCCTAACCAAACACAGAATAGATTAAAGTAAGTCTAGATTCCTCCGCTGAGTTCAATTTTCAGGAACGATACAAGGAGCGATAACTCACAGAATGAACACCCATCGCCTAATCTGAGTTCTGTCCCTTAAGACCGAAAAACGTGCATTCAAAGATAAATATATTTTTATCAGACAAATAAATACATTTTACTTTTGTATGCGTAATCCGTGCCACCAAAGAATATGTGCGCAACACACAATTTAATAATCACTTAAGTTTTAACAGGTTGAAAATATTTGAATAGTTTAGAAGCAAAGTTTCATCATTGATTGATAGTAGAGTCGATGAAAAAAAGTTCACTTTGGCAGCGTATATTTTGCACTTGGCTACCCATAGTAGTTTCTGCTTCCACTGATTGGTTCTTTTTACACTGCTCACGCTCGTCGCTGGTCAAGGTTGTCGGGTGTAGCTCGTTTCCCAGAAATGTCAAGGAGAGTCTACAAAGTTGGTCCCTCGTCTTAAAGCGTAGGCCACTTGTCCCTTCTTGTTCAAGAAATAGTACTTTCTGCTGGTACCACCAATAACTATGATAAAGAATAGAAACGAAACGTTCATCTGAGTAGTGCGTTTCCCGACACATACTTCTGTGTCCCCTTTCTTCTATTCTACCATCCTATTTATCTCATAATTTACCCTCGATGAGAATTAAATTTAATCCTCCGGGATAAAAACTTTCTTTACATTTAAACTGGATAGCTTTAGCTTTACATTACATTTAAATGAAAAGGTTAATAGTACAGATAGAATACGTTTACATTTACACTGATTTGAAAAGTTTGAAACTTCCATTAATTTCAAAGTGCATATGTTAACATCGACATTTACACTGGTTTGAAACTGTAAGTATTATAATTAGAATGTACTCGTATATCATTTCTTCATCTATTCCTCCCTGCTCTTTATGGAAGATGGGACTACTTTATGCTTCTAGTTCTCTTTACGAAACTAGCAATAAAGCAATTATCAGCCATTGGCAGTTGTGGTTCATGAAATCATCATTCTATACGCTGAAGTTGCCAGCCTGAAATAACTAGGACATCCACTAGCGATTTTCACATATTAAAATTCACATGGTAATATATTTTTATCACCCCTGTGTTACCGGGGCCCAAAAGGGGAGCAAAGAATAGTAACACTGTTCCCTGCCAAGCATGTCGTAGAAAGCGACTAAGGAGGGTTGGACATGGGGCTGGTTACCTCATCCTGTAAAAAATTTAAACCACAAAAAACTTCAACAAATATGGACAAGTCAAATAAAGAAAATAAAACACAGCCATCCAAGACAGGAGAAGGTCCTCTCGCAGGGAGGCGTATGATGCAACAAAGAGAAAGCCGAATTGAGTCTACGTTGCTGACTAACCTTCTTTCATCTAGGAGAACTTCCAGATTTGGCACCTGGAATGTTCGGACATTAAACGAACAAGCGAAAGTGGCGCAAGTAGCAGCAGAAATTAGGGAATACAAAATCGAGGTTCTGGGAATGTGTGAAACAAAGTGGAAAGGGGTAGACAGGAAGAAATTCATCACAGGTGAATTGGTGCTGTCCTCAGGACATGAAGACGAAAGTTCACACCACAGTGAACGGGTAGCTCTTATGTTATCTAAAGAAGCACAGAAAGCACTCATTGAATGGGAAGCTGTTGGACCCAGAATAAAAACAGCTACTTTCAAAACAGCTAAAAAGAAAATTAATGTAAATGTCATCCAATGTTATGCACCAACTAATGACAAAAAAGAGTCTGTGAAAGAAGCATTTTATACTAGACTACAGGAAATTATGGATAAAGTAAAAAGAAGAGACATCACAATTTTGTTGGGTGACATGAATGCAAAGATAGGTACAGTCAACACTGGATTTGAAGAAGTCATGGGAAAACATTGGCTAGGAATAATGAATGAAAATGGGGAACTATTCGCAAACTTCTGTGCTTCAAATCAACTGGCTATAGGAGGAAGCATGTTTCCGCATAAGAGAATACACAAGGCAACATGGATATCACCAGACCATAGAACAGAAAATCAGATTGATCATATATGCATAAACAAGAAGTTTAGATCATCATTGCAGGATGTAAAGGTATATAGAGGAGCAAATGTGGCATCAGATCACCATCTTCTGATAGCCAAAGTAAAAATGAAACTCAAGAGATATGCAACAATGCAAAATTATAGACAACAGTTTAATGTAGGACAGCTAAGAAATCAAGAAACAAGAGACAAATTTGCAGTCACAGTATCCAACAAATTCCAAGTGCTCCAACAGCTGAAAGATGTAGAGAATACAGAAGACCATTGGCAGCAGGTCAAAACTGTATGGAAGGAGACATGTGAAGAAATACTGGGGAAAAGGGAAAGACAACAAAAAGCATGGATAACAACAGAAACCATCAATAAGATAAAAGACAGAAAAAACAAGAAAGCAGATTTAAACACAAGCAAAACCAGAAGTTCCAAAGCCAAGGCTCAGGAAGTGTACATAGAAGCAAACAAAGAAGTAAAAAGAAGTATCAAAAGAGACAAGAGGAAGTATATTGAGGAGTTGGTAAGAGAGGCAGAAGATGCTGCAGCCAAAGGAAATATGAGAGAACTGTATAGCAGCACAAAGAAGCTAACAGGGAAATACAAGCAAACAAGTTGCCTCATAAAAGACAAGAATAGGAAAATGCTCAGCAATATACAAGAGCAAATGAAGAGGTGGACAGAATATTTTGGGGACCTTCTCAATAGACCAGCTCCACAAAACCCGCCGGACATCCAGCCAGCAGAAGAAGAGCTACAAATTAACGGTGAAAGACCAACGAAGAAAGAAATAAAGAAAGCCATAAAGCTTCTAAGAGATGGAAAAGCGTCTGGACCTGATGGCATTCCAGCAGAGGCCATCAAAGCAGATATCGACACGGCTACAGAGATGTTATATAAATTACTTGGTAAAGTCTGGGAAAAGGGAGAGATACCAGCAGAATGGAAGGAAGGATATCTGGTTAAGTTGCCCAAGAAGGGAAATTTACAAGAGTGCACAAATTATAGAGGAATAATGTTACTATCAGTGCCAGGATAAGTATTAAACAGGATTATCCTTGAGAGATTAAAAGAGTCCATAGACAAGAAACTGAGAGATGAACAAGCAGGTTTTCGACAAAACAGATCATGTACAGACCATAAAGCCACTTTGAGAATAATAGTTGAACAAAGTCTGGAATGGAATTCACCACTATACATCGGATTTGTGGACTACGAAAAGGCATTTGACAGTGTAGACAGAGAATCACTTTGGAAATTGATGAGGCATTATGGAGTTCCCCTGAAGATCATTAATTTAATAAAGAAAACATATGAAGACATGACATGCAGAGTTCTTCACGAAGGATAGCTTACAGAACCGTTTGGGATAAGAACAGGAGTGCGACAGGGATGCCTCTTGTCTCCATTTCTTTTCTTACTAGCAATAGACTGGGTTATGAGATCATCGACAACACACAACAGAAATGGAATCCAGTGGACTCTGACTAAGCAGTTGGATGATCTGGATTTTGCTGATGACTTGGGTCTTCTGTCCCATAACCGTAATCAGATGCAGGACAAATTGAAAACACTCGATGAGAAGTCACAGCAATTGGGTCTGAAAATACACAGGGAAAAGACAAAAGTAATGAGAATAAATGCATGTAATGATAACAGGGTTGAACTTGAAGAAACACCAATACAAGATGTAGAATCGTATACATATCTTGGCAGTAATATAGACAAAGTTGGAGGGACAGACAGCGATATCAAAATAAGAATACAAAAAACAAGAGGAGCTTTCATTGCATTGGGAAATATATGGAGATCAAGAGAAATTGGATCCAACACGAAAATAAGAATCTTCAGCTCAAATGTCAAGTCAGTCCTATTGTATAGCTCTGAGACATGGAGAACAACAAAGATAACAACCGAAAAGCTACAGACTTTCATAAATGGGTGCTTGCGTAGAATAGAGGGATTAAAATGGTATGACAAGGTTACCAACGTGGAACTGATGACAAGAACTAGACAAGTGCCAGTGGAACAAGAGATGAGAAGAAGACGATGGCGATGGATAGAACACACACTGAGGAAACCTGTTGATAGCATTACAAGGCAGTCCTTGTTCTGGAACCCTCAGGGCAAGAGAGGCAGAGGTAGACTAAGAAGCACATGGAGAAGAGAGCTGGAAACAGAGGTGAAAATGATGAGGAGAACGTGGAAAGAACTTGAGATGATGGCACGTGACAGGAGGACTTAGCATGTGTTTGTTGAAGGCCTATGCTCCTTTGGGAGTGGAGGGTTATGAATATATATATATATATATATATATATATATATATATATATATATATATATATATATATATATGTATATATATATATATATATATATATATACTTCTTCTTCTTCCTCGTTCGCCCTGAAAAGGACGGTGGTTGCGTTGTGTCTGTTTGCGCCTAAGCTGTGATATCTGCACCTTTCGGTCGACACATCCGACTTCTGCACGGCATTTTTTAGGGACCGGGTTTGCCTTCCCATTTCGATCTGTACTCGCTCAGCCAGATTGCACTGCTGCAGACTGTTTCCAGGACCACCACGTGGAGGTGGAGTACGGTCTTGACCAGCTCTTGTTCGCCGGTCCTGATGCAAGCAGTCAAGCTATGGGTCGCTGACTGCATTCATTATTGTTGCATCTTGGGGTCCCATATATATATATATATACAAGGTATATATACGAACGGGCTTCAAATGAAAACTTTAAATTTGCGATAGAAATTAGAAACACCGTGCCATTGTCATGTAAGTTGGCAGTATTGTTGCTAAAGACGTCAAGAGTGTCCTGTATGTGCCATCACGGTGCAGACGAACCACATGACGTCACAGTAGGAGTTTAAAGATGGCCGCCCCACTAATGACACGCACCAAAGAGGAGCAGCGTTCTGTTATCCGTTTTTTGAGCAGCGAAGGGGTGAAACCTATAGAAATTCATCGGCGAATGAAAGTTCAGTACAGTGATGCATATATGTGTGTGTGTGTGTGTGTGTGTGTGTGTGTGTGTGTGTGTGTGTGTGTGTGTGTGTGTGTGTGTGTGTGTGTTCACACATTAGTAATGTAAAATGACAACTTACGCCAATCCTGGCTCACAGACATCTTTGCTCAGATGAATAGAAGAGACTTGAATCGGCCTCCTACATGCTTCTGGGGTGTCGTTTCTTTAATAAGATAATTCCATCGCTGACTCCATGTGTTTCAGTTTCCTCAGATATTCCGGTTTTCCTTATTAAAATGATAGAGATTTCCTGGGCTGATTTTGTTAAGTCCCCCAAGATTCTCCAAGAAAAGGTCCGGCCTCATTAAAGGAATTCTGAATTCTAACTTTGGCGAGTTCTGGTGTCGTCGTGGCAAGCGATCTTCACAGTAAATTTTCACAGTGAAATAACACTGAAACGTATCAGGTTATATGCATGTCCTACCCCCGCATCTGTTTGTTATGGAGCTCAAATGATCAGCCAATCTGATTTGAATATTTTGCATGACTAATCTAGTGCAAAATTTCAAACATTACTTTTCTGAAAATGGGCAGTAAACATCCAATTGCCCGTGTACCAACTCACAAACGCATCGGTAACCTCACACGACAATGTGTGTAAGATGTAACAAATTATTACTTTCATGTAAAGTACTCTCTTTGTAACAAGGTGTACCGGAAACGATTATGTCATGCTTGGCTGTCCACAATGAGTCGCACAGACGATTAATCTCTTATCTGTCGCGCACCCGGGCCTAATCTTAGCAAAGCTTTGCCGCACCCTAGCAAACGCGATGTATTATCACTAACAAGGGGTCTCAGATGTTTGAACAAAGAAACTCTCTGCTACATAGCAAACAGAAAGAAAAGGGTGCGACTCGGGAAAAATCGCAATAAAATCAGTACAAAAATCAAACTGATACTGCCGTAGTGAAACAGATATCGAGAGGGGTCGCCCCATTCTGTCGCACCCGTGTAGTTCATGGGGATCTCTAAAGAGGCAATGTAGGTGTAGTACCACTACACACTCGTGCATCGTCGTACAAGGCGACAAATATGAGGTTGTGCGTGGGACTGGGAACTTTACTATGACCGTGTGGCCAGAAAGGTGTAACTTTAGACTGAGTAATAGTTGTCGATCTAGTCTACGGTGTATATGTGTGCTCATGTTGGCATTCTCACACGGGAATGGGCCATCTAAACGAAACACCTTTGTCATCTGAAAGGAAGACAAACGTGTGAGACGCAGAAGATGTAATGAGAGACGGCCCTTGGTTTTAGACATCTCGGCGCTGTCTGACACCAGAGGAACACACCTTGTTGAGCACAAAACCGTGAGAGGTGTGACTCCAGGCATGAGATATCGTGGGAATGTAATCACTAGTGGGCGGACCTTGAATTGTGTACGTTTAGGAAGATCTTCTTCTTCTTCTTTGATCCTTAGCCGCCGACCGTCAAAGCAGTCAGTGGCCATCACGCCTAGTGGCGTCTTGTAGGGCAACAACAAATTGATTCCACTTTGCTTGGTCGGTGGCCATGCTTCGTACAGTGCCCAACTCTGGTTCATTCTTTGCATCTCAGCCTCCACAGTCCTCCGCCAGGTTGTTTTTGGTCGGCCTCTCTTTCGTTTTCCTTCAGGGGTCCAAAGCATAGCTGTTCTTGTGATGGCATCGGTGTCTCTTCTGAGGACATGACCAACCCAGCTCCAGCGTCTGCCAGCTATGATGGTGTGCATGTCCTCTTGCTTGCTACGAGTAAGCAGATCTTGGTTGGTGATGGTATTCGGCCAAAAGATTCGGTGAATTTTTCTTACGCAGATTGTGTGAAAAGAGGACAATTTCGACATTTCCTTCTCCAGCATTCCGCACCATAGAGAAGCACAGAAAGCACACAGCTCTGATATAATCTTAATTTTGTGCTTGTGCTGTATTGGGAGGACATCCAGATGTTGTTTAGGCTAAAGAAGGCTGTTCTTGCCTTATTCATTCTGATGTTGATGTCTCTGCCTGCCCCGCCGTCTGGTGTTACTATGCTTCCTAGGTATGTGAAGGTATCTGTCTGTACCAATTGCTGATTCCTTACTGATATGGGCTCAGGGTTGCTCACATTGAGCGTCATGACCTCAGACTTCTTTAAATTGATATTCAAGCCCACCTGCTGGCTAAACTTATTAAGTCTATCCGTTTTTTCCTGGATGTGTTGATGTGAATGTGCTAGTAGTGCAATGTCATCTGCATATTCCAGATCTTCCAATGTAGAAAATGTTGTCCATCTTATTCCTCTTGGACTGCCCTCTGTTGTCTGGCGCATCACCCAGTCTATGACTGTTAAAAATAGAGTGGTTGATAAGGGGCATCCCTGTCGTACTCCTGTCTTCACCTCAAAGGTTAGGTTGCTCTGCCCAACACTACACGTAAAGTTGGCATAGAGGCTTTTTATGATTGACACTATGCAGCTTGGAATTCCATAAGCCCTCAGTATTTTCCATAAACTGTCCCTATGTATGCTGTCGAAAGCCTTTTCAAAATCAACAAAATTAATGTAAAGCTGTCTTTGCCATTCTGAGCACTGCTCTATAATGTTCCTGAGAGTGAATATATGATCTACACATCTCCTGTTCTTTCTAAATAATGCTTGTTCTTTCCTCAGTTTGTGGTCTACTGCCTTTTAAATTCTCTGTATAATTATCCTGCCTAGTATTTTGCTGGGAACTGAGAGAAGAGTGATTCCTTTCCAATTATTGCAGTCTGCAAGATCTCCCTTCTTGGGCAATTTGACAATTATTCCTTTGTTTAGAAAGATAATCTTTACTAAATTGTGATCTCATATCATCCAAACTGAGCATATGACTCCTGATTTGCTCCCTAGAGGGATGGGCGGGGCTTTGCCTGACATTTTGACGTGGCTATCATAAGGTAGTTCCAAAGGTTGTTATTGCCGGGAGTTGTAGTGAGGATAAGCTCTCACTGCAGATAAAATACTTCTATGGCACGCGCCTCAAACAGCCTCTGACAACCAAGTCCAGCTCCCGGCCTTCACGTGTGGCTCAATTTGAGCCCGGCGGAACTGTTTCCACTGACGGGAGAAGGGGCAAAGGCGAGCGACTGGCGCCTTAAAACCAGCAGCTTCGGGCAGATAGGGCTCGTGATCCTTGGTTGGTAGCTTATCTAAGAAAAGGAACTCTGAATTAAAACCACCGCTGCCTTGCGGGAATATCCATTTATGGAATTGGCTTCGGGAGTAAACCCTGAGGATAAATCCGGAGTCGGAGTCCCTAAGGCAGTCTAATGTCGATTCGACATTATTCTGGCAACTCCTGCGACATGGCTGGTACCAAACTGTATCGGCTACTGCCGTTCCTTTGGATCTACCGGCTGTATGGAGAGGGGGAACATGCTGCATGGGCAACAGCTTGATCTCCATATAACTGTGCCCAAGCTCGCGCCCTGGAGAGGACACTCCAGCTTCACCCTATAGGTGTCGGCAAAACACGGGAAGTAGCAGTTACCGGTTATAAGCATTTTGCCCAATTGGCGTAGGGCATGGCGCCAGGGGCTACTTCCGACAGTGGGAGAGGTTCTAGGATCTCACTGGACA
This sequence comes from Oreohelix idahoensis, assembly GCA_024509875.1. NCBI lineage: Eukaryota > Metazoa > Mollusca > Gastropoda > Stylommatophora > Oreohelicidae > Oreohelix > Oreohelix idahoensis. Next base: position 5,150 of record JAMPIV010010507.1, on the reverse strand, counting down.
GCTACCGCCCGCTTCAAGCTGGGCAGCCCCCAGTCAATAAGGTGTTGTCCCGCCACTGTCTGCTTTCCCCATTGGGTGCATGGGGATTAGGGTCAAACCCGAACTGTGGACAGAAAATTTTGCACCAAGCAATTATCGAAAAAATAGAAATAAGCAAACTCTCAGATTGGGATGCTGGAACGTCCGGACTATGTTGACTGGACTATCCGAAAACCTACAGGATGTAAATGATGTAAGGAAGACAGCCATAATTAATGATGAGCTTAAACGACTTCAGGTGGATATAGCTGCACTTCAGGAAACGCGCCTGGCGGGCTCTGGAACGGTGAGCGAGAAGGACTACACATTTTATTGGCAAGGGAAAGATCTTAATAAAGCTAGAGAACACGGAGTAGGTTTTGCGGTAAAAAAATCGCTAACTAAAATGGTTGAACCAGGCGAGAATGGATCAGAACGCCTGTTAACGCTCCACCTGCAAACTAGCACAGGTCCCATCACCCTTGTCAGTGTGTATGCTCCTACTCTGTACTCTGCCTCAGAAGCTAAAGATGAGTTCTACGAGAATCTAACAGCAATTATCAAAAGCATACCTAGGCAAGAACAGCTTGTTCTCCTTGGTGACTTTAACGCTAGAGTGGGTGCCGATAATGTTTCATGGCCTTCATGTCTGGGCAGGTTTGGTATTGGCAAGATGAATGAAAATGGACAACGGCTCTTAGAGTTGTGCGTCCACCATGACCTCTGCGTGACCAACACCTACTTTCAGACAAAACCCCAGCATAAGGTGTCATGGAGACACCCACGATCCAAGCACTGGCACCAACTTGACCTGATTCTCGTCAGAAGGCCACTCCTCAGGTCTGTGCTCTCCACGCGCTCGTACCATAGTGCAGACTGTGATACAGATCACTCCTTGGTTTGCTGCAAAATGAGAGCACAACCAAGAAAACTCTATCGTGTCAGACATGAAGGGAAACCACGCATTGATACCAGCAAGATGTCAGACCCTTTCATGATCGCTCAATTTACTGCGACCTTCGAGAAAGTGCTCAGTAGCCCTCAGCATGGTGATACTATTACAGAGAACTGGGAGCATCTACGGAACACCATTCAAAGTACTGCACTTGCCACCTTTGGTAAGAAAACAGAAAAGTCAAATGACTGGTTTGATGCTTCATCAGATGTGATGGCACCTGTCATGGAAGCTAAGCGCAGTGCTATGAATGAATACAAACGTTCACCGAGTGCCAGAACCCTACAGATCCTGAGGGCTACGAGAAGCAAAGTTCAACAAACTGCTCGACGCTGTGCAAATGACTACTGGCTCCAGCTCAGTGAGAGCATCCAGATCGGAGCGCAAACAGGCAACATTAGACAAATGTATGACGGTATAAAGAAAGCACTTGGCCCCCATAAAAGTAAGACGGCACCGCTAAAAACCATCAGCGGAGAGAAGCTAACCGATAAGGGTAAGCAGATGGAGAGGTGGGTTGAGCACTACTCTGAGCTTTACGCTAGAGACAATACCGTTACGCCTGCAGCCCTTGATGGTGTCAACAGTCTGCCAACTATGGAGGAGCTGGATGCCGAACCAACATTAGAGGAACTCAGCAAGGCCATTGATAGCTTGGCCTCTGGCAAAGCACCAGGCAGTGATGGGATTCCTCCTGATTTAATCAAATGCTGTAAGAGCACGCTATTACATCCCCTGCATAGGATGCTGTGCCAGTGCTGGGAAGAGACAACTATTCCTCAAGACATGCGAGATGCCAAGATTGTAACACTGTATAAAAATAAAGGAGACAGAAGTGATTGCAATAACTACAGAGGCATCTCTCTTCTTAGTATTGTTGGTAAGGTTTTTGCCAAAGTCATCTTAATGCGACTACACAAGTTAGCTGAGCGCATATATCCAGAGTCACAGTGTGGATTCCGAGCTGGCAGATCAACAACAGACATGATCTTCTCTCTCCGCCAGCTTCAGGAAAAATCAAGAGAGCAGAAAAGACCACTATATATCGCCTTTATAGACCTCACAAAAGCATTCGACCTGGTTAGTAGGGATGGACTCTTTAAAATCCTCCTGAAAATAGGCTGCCCTTCTAAAATGCTGGAAATGATAAAGTCATTCCATGACGGCATGAAGGGAACAGTCCAATTTGCTGGAAGCACGTCACAGCCCTTTGATACACGAAGTGGCGTTAAACAAGGCTGTGTTCTGGCTCCGACCCTCTTCGGAATCTTCTTTGCCTTACTCTTGAAACATGCATTCAGAGATGCAACTGAAGGAATATGCCTTCACACTAGGTCAGATGGCCGTCTGTTTAATCTTTCAAGGCTGAAGGCAAAAAACAAAAATCAGAAGGGTCACTATAAGAGACTTGTTGTTCGCTGATGATGCTGCAGTCGTCACTCAAAGCCAACAGGAGCTTCAGAGCTTGATGAATCGCTTCACTAAAGCATGCAAGGACTTTGGCCTCACAATAAGTCTAAAGAAAACGAATGTGCTGAGTCAGGATGTGGGTGCTGCACCAGTTATCACTATCGATAACTATGAATTGGCAGTGGTGCACCACTTCACATACCTAGGGTCTACCATCAATGACAAACTCTCACTGGATACCGAAATCGACAGCCGCATTGGCAAAGCTGCAGCTACCTTTGCCCGCCTCACATCGCGTGTTTGGGGAAACTCTAAACTCACAATGAAGACCAAAGCTGCGGTATATAATGCTTGCGTCACCAGCACACTCCTATATGGCAGCGAGACCTGGACGACCTATGCTAAGCAAGAAAGAAGGCTCAATACCTTCCATTTGCGGTGTCTACGCCACATCCTCGGCATCTCGTGGAAAGATAAAGTGACAAATGTCGAGGTGTTGTCACGTGCTGGCCTTCAAAGTATGTATACGCTTCTTAGACAGCGCAGACTTCGCTGGCTTGGCCATGTTCGCCGCATGGAAGATGGTCGCATCCCAAAAGATATCTTCTACGGACAATTAGCGGATGGCAAGAGAACAGTTGGGCGACCACAGCTGAGGTTCAGAAAGGGGCTATTATTATTATCATAAGGTACCGGGGAGTATAGGTAAGATTTAAACTAAAAGAGTTGAAAGCTTCAGTCAGAGCTGAGAAGTAGCCAGATCGTCTTCTTGTGCAAAACGCGCCCTCATACGAGGTTTGGGCTGTTGCATAGTTGCGTCAGTGCTAAGAAAGCTAACGTCATTGAGGTATGCTTACCTATGAGAACATTATATTAGGAATTCTAGTGTCGCATTGCGCTGTATACAAGTATGTACGTATTACCATTATTATTATTAGTGTAGTGTTAAGTAATAGTTATATTGCATTCTTGTGAGCCGTAAGTTTTGTTAATTTTACATCAGTGATTTTTGTGAGAGAAAGATTAGCGTACCCTCTAGCTCCGTATAAGTATATGAGGAGAACTGCTGTAAGACGGGGTAAAACAGTTGAAAAAAAACCCAAACCATGTAACCGTACACGATGTAAGACATGTCAGTGTGTAATCGAAACACGTTCAGTCTCGTTCCCTAACGCCAAGTTCACCATCACCCATGGCTTCACATGTGAGTCACGCAACGTCATTTATGCTATTATATGCAAACGTTGCACCATTACGTACATCGGTCAAATGGGCACACGACTGGGCGACCGATTCTGCAGACACCTCTATGACATCTCTCAGTTTAATTCCACACCTGTGGCCATCCACTTCAATGGCCCTGACCACCACGGTGCCACTAACATCCAGGTGACAGCCATCAGATACTGTTCCTCGGACGCCAACAGTCGGTTTCACCAGAAACAACGCCTCATCCATCTTATGGGTTGCCTCAAACCACACGGTTTGAATACCCAACATTCTTTTGTCTGAGACGCCTTTCTCTATCGAGTCCCAGTTGTATTATGACTTTCTACTTTGATGCGATCACCCTTTTTTTTTTTTTTTTTTTAATTACCATTTTTTTAATTTAATAATTTTATTTATTTACTTATTATTATTACTTTTTTTTTTAATTTTTTTTTTTAAATTGTTTATTTATTTTATTTTATTTAAAATAAATTTTTTTTTAAATTTTTTTTTCCTTTATTATTTTTTATTTTATTTATTTCATTATTTATTTTTTATTTTTATTTATTTATTTATTTATTTATTTGTTTTAAATTTATTAATTATTATTATTTATTTATTTATATTTTATTTTATTTATTTATTTATTTTATTTATTATTTATTGATTACTTTTTTCTTTTTTTCTCACTGTTTTCTAGTCCTTGTTTTCATTATTTCTTATTTTTAATGTACTATCAACTTCCTCTTTCCGGTTTAGTGGCAGCCATCTTGCTTCACATGTGACTGGACTTAATATTAAGGGAGTTTTTTTCTCTTATTTTTATAGTTTCATGTTCTCTACTTAATTCTCTTTTTCTTTCCCGCCTGTCTCTTGTTTGTCTGTCCCTGACGAAGGCCTTGTGGCCGCAACGTAGGTTTTTCTTGTCCTTCTCCTTGTAAGACGTATTACTATTTGTGTGGGTGTGTGTTTTTTTTTTCCAACTCCTCTAGCTCCGTGAGTAGCTGTAGTAGAGTTAGTTATGCGCCACCAGATGTAGTATTCGTTTTGGATACTGTTGTAGTTTGAGTTCTTGATTTTGGTTATGTTCTTTAATAATAGGTTAATAGTTCATTAGGCTACTGACTAAGAATGCTGTCAGTTTGGTCGGGCTTACAGGTGGCCGACTATGATGGTGTAATAGATGGACGCTGAATTCATGGCTTGACTGACAGTTCATATAATACATTTTTTAGACGATACATAGACGACATTATCGTTGACGACATAATGGAACGTTAGGCATGATAATACGAATTCTGCATGTATACAAGGTTACTATGTCAAACTTGACTGTCCTCAATGACCGTTGGACAATCCGCAAACGGTAAAGTATTGAGGTGAAGATAGTTCACTTCCTTTCCATTTTTAATCTTTGAAAAGATTTACTTCTGGCCGGACATTTATTCATCGAATTTGATATTACTTCGTAAGAAGGGATTTTGAAACTCACTAGCAGTAGGTCATGATGCCGTACTGAAGCCCTGTCAAAATCTTGTAAAGTACTTACATCAAGTAT
>JAMPIV010010506.1:0-54376 GCA_024509875.1 Oreohelix idahoensis | reverse complement strand
GGTATGTTCCCAGACAAACAGTTTGGCATTTTTTAAACTTATTTCGTAAAATTCACATTTCTTTTTTTATATCTTAATAACATAAGCCTGCTTTAGCATGTGCATAAAATTGTCTTGGTCGTCTCTATTCATCTTTACGCAAAGACTTCAGATAAGACTTCATAAGAGAGTACCTCTAAGCCCTTGGGATAAACTTTAGAACTTTACCTCTCTATCTCTCTAACCCATACGCCCCATAGTAGCTAGTAAAAAGTTCGAATCTACTGAGGTATCCCTCGATGTCATCGTTCTTTCTCAACAAAAAGTTGAACATGGGTCTAAAATGGAAACCCCCATAGCTGAGGGTTGAGGCTCACCTGGAATTTGAAGGCATAGCATCTGAGGGCAATAGGGCTTGGCACCATTTTCGGGAGCATGGCCTTGTAATTCCAGCTCCCTTAGTTCGTTAATTCGTGGCTCCCTTTGCAATCTTCTATCTTCTGCTTCCTTTACGGCAGTCAATCTACTTTTCTTCATGCCTCCAGCCTTTCGGACAGTCAATCTCTTTTCGTTCTGCACATCCCTTTCGGCAGTACAATCTTCTTATCTTCTGCCTCCCTTTGATGTCGTTTTCTTCTGCCTTTAATTGAGCCAGCCTTTTAATCTCACTATCTGCTCCAATGCCTTAGCCTCTTTGTCAGCCTCAATCTGCAGCCTCTTAATTTCTTTATCAGGCCCCTCAATGTGTAACACTCTTCTCTTCAGCTAACCTCCTATCTCTCCCTTTTCAATTACTCAATGTCACATTCTGAAGTTACATACTGAATTGTAAAACTTGACCCTCCATGTTCATCTACTTCGCCGGTCAGCCGTCAGACGACAGCAGCCGATCTAAATTTTGCTAGATCTGCCATACCTCTAACACACAAATTAACAATGACTAAAGGTAATTCCAATAGTATATAATTTACTAAGGTAAGTATATAATTACTTCAAATTAATTACCACTGGCTGTGAAGTTACATCAACTTTTTTTATTTTCCATCTTTTTTATTTCAGGGACACTGTTAAATTTATTTATTCACTTATGCCCCCACTATAGTTTAATTCCCTGGACCAGGTGAGGACCCTAATATCTTTGTTAAAACTTAATCCCGGGACCGACAGACCCCAATTCATTTGTATAGTGAGTTGTTGATGTTATTGTATGGTTGTTATGTATCTTCCCTAGTCGTACTGGATAGTCGGTCAGCTGTGAAGGCTCCATGAGATAAAAAGTTTATGTGAGTAGTACAGAAGGCCTTTCTGCTTGCTACCCACTTACGACCTTAAACAGACCTATTCTACTTCTACTATTATGAAATGTTAAGCTAACGTTAAAAGTCTAGGGTAACTGAATGGTGATGTGTTTAGGTAATAAAATACACAGACACACACATTGTAAATTCTAAGTACTAATAAGGAATAAAAATAAACTCTTTGATAAACATGGGACTAAACAATGGCTGTTACTCCATATGTTTTAAGGTTGAAAATTTTTTTAATTTATTAGTCCTGAACCAATTGTTTCTTTTCTGGTTCTAGAACCATATGAAATCCCTATATGTATTTATCAACACCAATTGCATAAATATCCATTGCCATAATCAAATGACGATTTATGTAAGCAAAAGGTATATTTATTACAATGGTTTAATATATAATAATATCTACAATGATCTTGGGAAAAAACTAGCACTGGATGTGTTTATAGTAATGGTGGCGTCATCATGCCCAATCACTATGGTTACAAAAGTTCAGTTTCACTTGACAATATGGGACTGATGTTATTGTTTAACATAACAAGATTTTTATTTCTTTATTGATGGTGGACCACAGTTCATGAAATCTACAGCAGGCCAGGTTTGTGCACATTAACTGGCCTGTGACGTGTAGTTACAGAATTCTTGTGGCCCACTCCTCTCAGTAGCTGGAGTAAAATGTTAGGCTGCACAGACACTCCGCTCTTGTACTTCTACAAAAGTATCTGGCACAATCGTAGTGCCAGATCAGAAACTCTGAAACCAAAATTTTTGCCATGTGTCAACACTCTGTTTACTGCGCCACTCTTACACACAACACCACATTACAAAACAAACATTACACAGATTCATTTGGGTCAGATCTCTCTGACCAACTTAGCACATCTACACCCAGTTGTTATCAAATTAGTACCAGTTTCCCAAAAGACTGCATTGCATTCCGAAATATGTTCAATAGTTTCCTCTTCCATTCAATAAGGTGTGGTGATATGTTCCCACTGATCTCAATTATAGAATCCGCCTTCCATAGTCTTAGATAGGTTTTCATATATTATTTGGATTGTCTCTAGGCCCTGGGACTGCTGCTGGGGACCTAGAGCAAGCACTCACTTGTCGTAATCATTTTTTTCATGATATATGGCAGTTGAATCAATCACTCAAAATTTTTAAAATAAACAAGATAAAAGCTTTTTCCCTTTACCCGACAATTCAGAATTGAGAACACACAGTTACTTAGTAGGGGTACTAGCAAAACTCAGCTTGAGCTGCTGGCTAGATTAGGGCGTCCCACTGATTTTTATTTAATTAATTATTCCTGGAAAATCACCTCTAGCAGTAAACGTAAACTGTGTCAATGGACAGTCTTCTATACACAATAGCACAGCGTCGCGTCTCTCTATTTCAATAATATAAATGCTGTTGTCCAATCAGCGGACTTCCCCGTCTCTAACTTTTTCAAATATTCAAACTAAAAGTCAAATTTCAGTCCAGTCTCAGTCTAGTATGTGAGTATTTTCCCCAAAATTACACTTGTTTTTTTTGGGGACTAACTACATGAAAAAACAGGTACCAAAATTTATTTAAAATTTTTTATTGCTCGCCACAGATCAACCATTTTTTTTTTTTTTTTTTTTTATTTTACTTTTTTAAGCTCCGCAACTTTAAGTTTATGCTAAGTTATTTTTAGCTACTTAAATTATCCTCCGGACTTTGCCCCCCTACGTCCACTGCATTTTTGATTTTTTGCATTTTTTTAGGCTTTTTTTTTTTTTAGCAAGACGGCCAAAATGTAAACTTTTAGTGAAAATATTGTTTTTTGATTATTTGTGCACAAAAAAATGGAATCCTGTTCGCTATAATTTATTTTTTAGCTACTAATCCTGAACCCCTCGAGTTACAGTTTAACAAGTTTTGCTTTTTTGTCAATAAGTAGTTGCCGTTGTTATCTTTAAGTCCGTCTAAGTCTGTAACATTATAAAGTCATCATATTTCCCGTGTTTAAATCTGTCCGTCTGTCGTAATTAAAAGTCATTTATATTTCCTCTGCTGCTCAAGATGGGCTATCAAACTAGCTAGGTTTTATTTTCCATAAAAATAACTTTATTATTAAAGAAAAACGAAGTCCTACTTTTTTCTCAAGGTTTGTTTTTGAAATTTGTTTTTGAACCATCGCCCACGGCGTTTGCCGCTGTATTCAAAAAAAACAACCAATTACCGTAAAACGTCCAAGATACGACTGTTTCTAACAAGAGCTAAGGTCGTTTTTCTACCACATTCCTTACATTTGTGTCAAACTAGTGGCGTAATTTTTCCTTTATAAACTACAAATTGCGTCTTTTTGCATTTTAGATAGATTCAAACACGTGTTCAGGTACCGTCATTCAATTTTTTTTCTTTTATCTCGTTTCCCTCCGTCTAAAAGGGTTAACCGTTTTTTTTAGTTTGCATCACTGTTCCAATCTAGTTATGTTTCAATGGCGGTAGAAAGAGCCTGCGTGGCGTAGGTGAAGAAGCCTCGGCATATCTTGCCTATATTTTTATCCCTATGTGTTATTTTACCCGTTATCTTTTTAATTTGAGATTTTTTAACGTTGTATGACTGTATTTTCACCACACATCTCTCCCAACCTAGAACATGCACTAATGCAAGTTCCAAAACCAGTGATACACATAGATAAAATTACTTCCCACGCCTACTATATTCTAATTTTGATCACCACAGGGGTGCCTACTGAGGAAATCTGCACCGACATTCAGTGACCCCGGGATATATTCAATAATTAAACTAAATAAGGTTGCAACAATAAAGTCACCATCTTAACAATCTTGCATTTTCATGCTTGGCCTGAGATAAGAACACAAGTGGTGGTGATCCGTCTGGAACCACAAAAGTCCTACCATTACAGATGAGATTTGGTCAAAAGTTCGTTTTTTATTGCCAGATTAACGCTAAACCATTCTTTTTCGCTTGTGGAGTATCCCTTGCTCCCGCTTTATTGACAACTTGCGGCTTGCATAAGCGACTGGGATTCAGTTCCCCATTGGGTGTGAAAGAGGACCTTTGCAACAGAGCCGCCCCCCAGGCCTACATTACTTGCATCTGTTCTCACCACAAAGTCCTGATCAAATCAGGCAATTTGAGAAATAGGCTTGCTAGTGAGTTTTTCCTTTAACTCTTGAAATGCCAATTCACATTTGCGCTGACCAAACAATTTTATCTGGATTTCCCTTGCGAGTCAGATATCAGTCAGAGGAGCACATATATGTCAGAGTTAAAATTTTTGATATATTTTTGGTAAAACCCACATAACGACACGAATGATCGCACGTCTTTTTTTGTTTGTGGTCTAGGTGCTCTCTGCAGTTTTTCCAAGTTCTTGGGGTCAGGGGTCATGTTACCCTGATATACAGTATGTCCCAAGAATTCCAACTCTTTGCATCCAATACAACATTTTGTTGGTCTAGCAGTTAAGTTTGCTTCTCTGAGCCTATCAAATAACATTTTCAGAGAGTTAATGTGTTCTTCAAATGTTCTGTGGCGACGAGAATATCATCCATGAAATTCGTGATACATGGATTATTCAGGGGATCCAACAATTTGCGCATCATCCTTGAAAATACACTCGGAGCATTTTTCAATCCGAATGGTAGCATGTTGAATTCATAATGTCCTTCCGAGGTGCTAAAAGCTAAATAAGGTCTAACTTCAGGCTTCACTGGAATCTGGTAATAGCCTTTGCTAAGATCCACCTTCGAAAAGTATTTTGCCTTGTTCAATCTGGCAAATAACTGTTTTGCGTCTGGTAATGGATCCACTTGTCCTTCTGTGACAGCATTCAGTTTCCTGTAATCTATGCACAGTCTATGTTCCCCAGACGGTTTCCTCAACAAAACTACACTGGAGCTAAAAGAAAATTCACTGTGTGAAATAATCCCTTCTTTCAACAAATAATCTATTTCCTCTTTCAATGCCTTCTCCTTTGCGAACGGAACAGAATAGGCTCTCATACAGATTGGGTTTGAGTCTACCAGCTTCATGTCATACTGTAGCAAATTTGTATGTCCTGGTTTATCTGTTAATACATCTGTATGTTCCTCCAGAACCTGTTGAACTCTCTCCCTCTGATTTTTAGTCAGGTGCTTACTGACTTTTACCTGTGCGGCTGTCTCACAGGGATGTAATGGGTATTCATGTGAGGTGAGTGGTTCCTTTTTCATTTTAGTTGCGATAGCCAAGGTCAGTAAGGGGGTGCTTTCCTGGAGTGGTCTGTCCAGATACTTCTTTAAAAGGTTTACATGATATACCTTTTCCTTCCCCTTTTTGTCAATTTTATAATTGGTTCTAGACACCTTCTCTAGAACCGTATATGGACCTTGCCATCCAATTTGTAACTTATTCTGGCTGCCGGGTAGTAGAAGAAGCACCTTCTCTCCCACAGCTAATTCTCTGTCCTTTGCTTTCCTATTAAAATACGCTGCATGTTTCTTCCTGGCTTGTCTCAAATTATCATTTGCCAGTTTCCATCCAGCTTTCAGACGAGTGGTCAGCTCGTTCACATATTGATATGATGAGGTAACAGTGTCTTCTGCTTTCTCATCTGTCCAGGTCCTTAATAAAGCTTCTAATGGACCTTTTATTGGCCTCCCAAATAGCAGGGTTGCGGGAGCCATCCCGGTTGAACTATGTGGTACCTCCCGATACGCAAACAACGCGGCGGGCAGAAATTGATCCCACATATCCGGTTTTTCATGTGCCAGCTTCCTCAGGATAGAAATGAGAGTCCCATTGAACCTCTCTACCAGGCCGTTCCCTTGTGGATGGTACGGACTACAATGAAAGTGTCTGGCTTGAAATAGCTTAAAAACTTCTTCCGTTAGTTTCCCCTTGAACCGTGAGCCATTATCAGTCAAGATTTGATGCGGGAATCCTAATCTTGTGAATATTGTAAGTAGTGCCTCTGCTACATGTTTCGAATCAATTGATGGCAGGGCTACCGCCTCTCCCCACATAGAACAAGTATCCACCAGAGTAAGGATGTAACTGTTCCTCCTCTTGGTCCGAGTGAGAGGTCCCACAATATCCACTGCAACCCTCTCAAAAGGTGTTCCCACTATGGGCATTTCCCCTAGAGTTGCAGGAGCAGTCCAATGCTTTGGAGCTACCCTTTGACATTCTGGACAGGATTTGACATATCTTTTTATATCCTCCGTTATCCCTGGCCAGAAGTAATGACAAGCTATACGCTGTCCTGTGGCGCTGATCCCCATGTGACCACTAAAGGGAATCGCATGCCCTAGTTCCATCACTTTATCCCTATATGAAGTGGGAAGAACCAGCTGGTTGTGACCATTTGTTCCAGTTCCGGCCTTCCTGTATATCAATTTGTTCTTCATAAAGTACTCTCCCTTGCTTGGAGGTGTGTGGCATTTGGGCAATTTTTTAAAACATGGCTTGAGTGTCCTATCCTCAGCCTGCGCCTTCCTCATCTCTTCTGGATGAGCATTTATAGGTTCACCTTCTTCCTCCTTTTTCTGTGACCTGGTCTGCACTGTCGCCATGATCACAGGTCTCTCGGGATTCCCCAAGAAGACGTATCTACACCCCAATATCAGAGGGTAGATTGGTTCATCTATCACTGCTGCTCTGATTTCTCCTTCCACATAGCGAGTTTTCACCGTTATCCTTGCGATGGGAAGTGTCATGAGTGGTATGTCCTTAGTCGCCCCTTGTATTTCCACTGTTTCTGTGGTATACTGACTTAGGTCCACTAGGCTAGACTTCACAACTGAATCATAATCCAAACCTGTATCATATAGGCACCTTATGGTGACCCCATTACAAATAACATCCTCACAAACTGGGGGGAGATAAGGTTCCTGCTGTCCATTAGGATTAACCTTTAATCTTTGTTTCCCCGATTTCATTGCAGCAATGTTTGAAGGTTTCCTTTTACAAAATTCGGTGTTATGGTTGTCTTTCTTACACCATTTGCACCATCTCTTTCCTTGGTTAAACGGTTTTCTTTCATTATATTTTTTGGTCATTGAACTGTGAGTTTCTATCACGATAATCATTTCGTGGCCTATCAAAGTTTGTCCTGCCTTTATTACCTTGTTCTCTGGTATCAAATTTACTAAATTGCTGTGGAGCTTTAAAATTTTCTATGTGCTTCTTTTTAGTGCCACTTACCTCTGCCTGGGCTGCCTGATACCTCTCAGCGACATTTAAAACCTCCCCCAACCTCTCTGCACCTTGTTCCATGAGAAATTTTCTCAGGTCTGGAGCCATGGACTCTCTTAATTGCTCTATCATGATCATCTCTTTAAGATCTTGGGTCTTCCCCAGAGCAGTCCATTTCTCCAAATAGGTTTCCAGTCTGGCAGAGAATTGGTGGTATGTCTCCCCAGACAACAGTTTGGCATTTCTAAACTTCTTACGATAAAATTCACCATTCTTTTCATATCTCAATAACAAAGCCTGCTTTAGCATGTCATAATTGTCTTGGTCGTCTCTATTCATCTTAGCAAAGACTTCATAAGAAGTACCTCTAAGCCCTTGGGATAACTTAAGACTCCACCTCTCTCTCTCTCTCTAACCCATACGTAGTAGCTAATAGTTCGAATCTACTGAGGTACCCCTCGATGTCATCGTCTTTCTCAACAAAATGGTCTAAATGAAACCCCATAGCTGAGGTTGAGGCTCCCTGACTAGGCATAGCATCTGAGGCAAAAGGGCTGGCACCATTTTCCGGAGCATGGCCTTGTAATTCCAGCTCCCTTAGTCGTAATTCGTGCTCCCTTTGCAATCTTCTATCTTCTGCTTCCTTTTCGGCAGTCAATCTCTTTTCTTCTGCCTCCCTTTCGGCAGTCAATCTCTTATCTTCTGCCTCCCTTTGATGTCGTTTTTCTTCTGCCTCTAATTGGAGCCTTTTAATCTCACTATCTGCCTCCAATGCCTTAGCCTCTTTGTCAGCCTCAATCTGCAGCCTCTTAAGTTCTTTATCAGCCTCAATTTGTAACCTCTTCTCTTCAGCTAACCTCCTATCTTCCCTTTCAATATACTTGTCACATTCTGAAGTTACATACTGAATTAAAACTTGACCCTCCATGTTCATCTCCTTCGCCGTCAGCACAGCAGCCGATCTAAATTTTGCTAGATCTGCCATACTCTAACACACAAATTAACAATGACTAAGGTAATTCCAAGTATATAATTACTAAGGTAATATATTAATTAATTACCACTGGCTGTGAAGATTCATCAACTTTTTTATTTTCCACTTTTTATTTCAGGGACACTGTTAAATTTATTCACTTATGCCCCCACTAGTTTAATTCCCGGACCAGGAGACCCTAATATCTTTGATAAACTTAATCCCCGGACAAGACCCCAATATTTGTAGTGGTTTTTGATGTTATTGTATGGTTGTTATGTTACCTAGTGTACTGGATGAGGTCAGCTGTGAAGGCTCCTGAGATAAAAGTTTATGTGAGTACAGAAGGCCTTTCTGCTACCACTTACGACCTCAAACAGACCTATTCTACTATTATGAATGTTAGCTACGTTAAAAGTCTAGGGTACTGAATGGTGATGTGTAGGTAATAAAATACACAGACACACACATGTAAATTCTAAGTCTAATAATGATAATAATAAACTCTATGATAAACTGGACTAACACTGGCTGTTATAGTTTAAGTTTGAAAATTTTTTTAATTTATTAGTCCTGAACCAATTGTTTCTTTTGGTCAGAACATATGAAATAATATGTATTTATCAATAAAATGCATAAATATATTGCATAATCAAATGAAATTTTTGTACAAAGGTATATTATTACAATGGTTAATATTAATAATATCTACAATGTCTTGGGAAAAACTAGCACTGGATGTTTAGTTGGGGTGGCGTCATCATGCCCAATCTATGGTTACAAAGTTCAGTTTCCTTGACATATGGACTGATGTTAATGTTTATATAACAAGATTTTATTTCTTTATTGATGGTGGACACAGTTGATGAATCTACAGCAGGCCAGGTTTGCACTTAACTGGCCTGTGACGATGTAGTACAGAATTCTTGTGGCCCACTCCTCTCAGTAGCTGGAGTAAAATGTTAGGCTGCACAGACATCCGCTCTTGTACTTCTACAAAAGCATCTGGCACAATCGTAGTGCCAGATCAGAAACTCTGAAACCAAAATTTTTGCCATGTGTCAACACTCTGTTTACTGCGCCACTCTTACACACAACACCACAAAACAACATTACACAGATTGGGTCAGATCTCTCTGACCAACTTAGCACATCTCACCCAGTTGTTATCAAATAGTACCAGTTTCCCAAGACTGCATTGCATCCGAAATATGTTCAATAGTTTCCTCTTCCATTCAATAAGGTGGGTGATATGTTCCCACTGATCTCAATTATAGATTCGCCTTCCATAATCTTAGATAGGTTTTCATATATTATTTGGTTGTCTCTAGGCCCTGGACTGCTGCTGGGGACCTAGAGCAAGCACTCACTTGTCGTAATCATTTTTCATGATATGGCAGTATCAATCACTCAAAATATTAAAATAAACAAGATAAATGCTTTTTCCCTTACCACAATTCAGAATTGAGAACACAGTTACTTCTTCTTCTTCTTCTTCCGTCCTAAGCCACCGACCGTCAAAGCAGTCAGTGGCCATTACGCCTAGTGGCGTCTTAGGGCAACAGCAGATGGGTCTTCTTTGACACTGTTTCCCATCACGCCTAGTGGCGTCTTTAGGGCAACGGCAAATCAACCCATTTGCTGTTGTTTCCGTAATCGAAGTGACAGTTACTTAGTACTAGCAAAACTCAGCTGAGCTGCTGGCTAGATTATGGCGTCCCACTGATTTTTATTTAATTATTCCTGGAAATCACCTCTAGCAGTAACGTACTGTGTCAATGGACAGTCTTCTATACAATGGCACAAGCGTTCGTCTCTCATTCAATAATATAAATGCTGTTGTCCAATCAGCGGACTTCCCCTCTAACTTTTTCAAATATTCAAACTAAAAGTCAAATTTCAGTCCAGTCTCAGTCTAGTATGTAGTATTTTTCCCAAAATTACACTTGTTTTTTTGGACTAACTACATGAAAAAACTACATAAATTTTTGCTCTCCCCTACTTCTAAGATCCTATGCTAAGTTATTTTTAGCTACTATCCTCCGACTTTGCCCCCTAGTACACTGCAGTTTGATTTTTGCATTTTTAGGCTCAAGGACGCCAAAATATTAACTTTAGTGAAAATATGCACAAAAAACTGTTCGCTAGTCTGTATTGAACAATACAGTCTTTCGTCAATATCTTCCGTGTTATCTGTCCGTCTGTGTAATTAAAAGTATATTATTTCTCTGCTCAAGATGGGCCATCAAACTAGCTAGGTTTTATTTTCATAACTTTATTATTAAAGAAAACCCTACTTTTCTCAAGGTTAGTTTTTGAAATTTGTTTTTGAACCTTCGTCCACGGCGTTTGCCGCTGTATTCAAACAAAACAACCAATTACCGTAAAACTTCCAAGATACGACTGTTTCTAACAAGAGCTAAGGTCGTTTTTCTACCAATTCCTTACATTGTGTCAACTAGGGGCGTAATTTTTCCTTTAAACTACAAATTGCGTCTTTTTGCATTTTAGACTCAAACACGTGTTCAGACCGTCATAATTTTTTTTCTTTTATCTCCGTTTCCCTCCCGTCTAAAAGGGTAAACCGTTTAGTTTGCATGTTCCAACTAGTTTGTTTCAATGGCGGTAGAAAGCGCTGGCGTAGGTGAAGAAGCCTCGGCATATCTTGCCTATATTTTTATCCCTACGTGTTATTTTCCCGTTATCTTTATAATTGGAGATATTTTAACGTTGTATCACTGTATTTTCACCACAGTCCCCTTGGGGAAATATATTAATATTCCACAAAATGAGTACAAAGAAAATGCAATGTTCTTGCTTTAATAATACAGTTGTGGCAAAATCATAAGATATAATTATATCTATGCCTGGTGACTGCTTTCTGTGAAAGTTATAGACTAGTGCCTAGCCACACAAGTAAGCATAACATGATTCTCCCTTTGCCACTAGAAATATATATCAAAAAGGAATAAGTGACTATCTCATATAATTCAGAATTATTACCTGCATCTCACTATTCAGTTTTTAAGTGAACAATCCACACCTGACATTATCTTACAGAAATGACAGTTAATTAGCCTATTCTTAACCCATGATAAGCATCTGTGGACTGATTCTACGCCTAGTGAGTCTCTGTTATTGTAAGTTTAACATTTAACCCATGATAAACCGTAACAGTTTAAGCACCACTTAACTAAGGCCGTAGACAGCGCTACATTATCACTGAATTAAATTACTAGGAGAAATCCTCAAAATGAATTCACGTCACTTCCTATCAGATATATATAAAAAGCTAACATGAATATAATATAATAATTATAAGATATGTCAACTCACCCCGAAAAATGACTAGAACATAGGCAAACACATTCTTGTACTGTCGTGCTATCTCTGCCTAAGTCTCATATGGTCATCTACGGGCCAGGACTATTCACAAGTGTGTTGGCTTGTTAAACCCGTCTACTCTTATAGATTACAAGGACGCTCCCCCCGGACACCTGGCCTGCATATTTCTACAGATGTATCGGCGTAATGCGTAATCAAGAGAGTAAGACAAAGGTTATTCTAGAGACATCAGAAGTCAACAACCGCAAGAAAGTTCCCTCAGGTAGAGGAATGCATAATATTATGGGAGCTCTACTCGTCTAAGGGGCAAAACCCAGAGACTGACCGCGATTGTTATCTCCCCCTGAAACAGATCAAACTCGTTACCCAGGCCTCAAAGGATACTAGCCGCTCGTGATCAAACGTTTTAAAGCGACCAGAGAAATTCCCCTGAACGGACCAGGTGCGTGTATGTAATATTGCCGCTACGCTGACCGTTTCTGACCAGTGGGGGATTTCTACTGAAAGCCAGAACGTAACCAAACGCGGGTGGGGTTTGAGAAGGAGAAAATGAAAGAAAATAAGAATACAAAATGTCTAGGAAAACAGAACATTAAAAGAGTTAATAACATATGAAACGAAAATGGTAAAATTAATTATCTATCTACACATTAAAAACGTGACAAACAGGATATATAAGTGTGAAATTTTATAATTGTAAATTCATTTTTCCTATAAATTTTGTACATTTGATATGAAATAAATATAGGCAAAAGAAAACCAAATTATGCACGTGCGTTATCCTGCTGGAAATAAGTAGAAACATAAAGGAGCAACCATGCATAGAACCTCAACATATTCCACTAGAAGACGGTGGAAGAGCAAACGATAATGAATCCTCCCCCAATGTAAATATCGTTAAACATATCATAAATATACCGTAATCCGCATAGCGTCCATATTTTAGGACAGCATTCAACTGCATCTTCCATCAATTCTTGTTGCAGGCGCTGCATGGGCTCAATCCCAACATAAGGTCGACCATAAGGCCTTATTTGAGTTATTTGTCATTCGAAGACTCATCTCACTTGCTTTTGACTTGAAGAAAACTCATTTCGTTTGTGGTGGCCGACCTCGCTGGCGGGTCGTTTTTCAGATAGTCAGACAGTGCCTTGTTTTTTTTTAATGGAACGTTCTTGTCTTATCACTGATAATATTTTCTGTCTGGCCGGTTTGCTGCTTGATAGTTGTTTGCTTGCACAGGAGCGTGTTGGGCGGTATCAATCTGGTGATAGATTATATTCACGCACTTTACGATAGTTCAATGGATTTGTAGCAGGGAAATGATGTAATAATTTCCAAGCAGACTTGTTCTAGGCAATACTGACGATAACTTGTCCACCTGGGAAGATATTATCTATAATAGATCTATGAAGGGGTGAGGGCAAACATGACGAACATAAACGGAAGAGAGAAAACCTTATATGGGAAGTGACTTGTAAAAACCACATTTTATGTATCACGCAGCAGTTTTCCAAGAGAGGGTTGTTACATCGGATTTTCCTGCCGATGAACAAAACTTATTATCACCACTTACACAGATTGTATCGTGCTTCATTGTTCCATTGTTATTAGTTTTATTCTTGTTGTTGCCACCGTTTGTTATGGTATTCTCTGCTAACTTCTATGTGTGCCGGTTTATAACCACTGTTTTGTTGTATTATTAGTTTTGATAAATACTTCAAATGGTAGAGCTTCTAATGCCGTGCTGACAAACATGAATAGTGGGTCAATAGTCTGAACTTTCAATAATATCAACTGATAAGTCCGTGGTGTTCAGAGTCCAAACAGAGTACAATTTAATAGCACATCACATCCAAATAAAATGCAGTTCATCAGAATTCAATTAATACATCATAATTCGTCACTTCCTTCAGTCGTGGTACAGTCAAGCTATTTACTCGTGATTCCTAGATAGGCAATCCGGTATCGAACAACTCAACTTACGCGACTAAGGTGACCTTCTTGGATACTTTCCATTAAGATTGCTCCCGAAAATACATTCTCCTCTTCGAACATAAATCCCGTTCATCACTGAGATATAATATTGTATCCACTAAGTATAGGCTGACCCAAATACCTATTCATCAAGAAAATCCTTGATATAAATATCCTTCTACTGGGAGACTTCAAAAACTTCCGTCCGTCTAGGACCAAATATAACAACATATGGGTACAAATACAATGTTGTCACGTGCTACCTTACCAACGCGACACGTCACATTAGAAACTACGCAAATTATGCTCCTCGCTTTCAACATCGTAACGCAAAAAACTATAATATATCTCTGTTGCATTTCAACAATTAAAATGTGCAACTTTTATCCGAGCTTACTACCTAGTTGCTACAAATCATATATCCTCTTGTAACATTCCCTTGGCCGACGGGGGTAAAAAAAAAAATCTAGACTATAGATTTTTTTTTATTTTTAAATTGTGGGTATGTGAAAAAAAATGTTAAAGATTATCGATCTACGAATCACGTACTATCGTCGAAGATCGTAGTCAAATTTAAGTCCATGTCAACAGAAAGAAATGTCAACTATCAAACCGTGACTAATTTATAAATACTTATGTCCGTGAAGAAAGTTCTAACTTAATTAGTACGAATAGAAAATGGTAATTAAAATTATAGTATAAATTAATGAGTCATATTAAAGCACCTGAATACTATTTAAGTAATGTCCAGTAGCCCTAATATGGAATTACGTATGTCACATACATTTAGTATAAGTAGTTCATCGAATTATCACGTTATCCACTTCCGACCGCCCGGAAAGTATATGAAAATAGTTTACTTGTATGGTCAACTTTGTCCCTTTTTTCACTTTTACAATTCTTGAATGTATTCATATGAATCGACTGAGTCACGGATTGGACACTAACCAAAGTCCGTTGCGCATATTCAACACCCGTTGTCAATGGTTATCGTGAGTTATTTTTACTCGGATGTGTTTACAATCTTTGAATGGTGCGTTTAGAATTTACTTCTTTGTATCAAACCTTGTTTGACCTGGAAATTTTTGTTAGTTTGTGTAAACACTCTTGCAGATCATTCTAATAAGTGTCTATGTCTGACCAAGTTACTAGCATCTACACTGTCTAGAGTGTATGGTTCATGGTTAATATTTTGTTACTTCTTATATAGGCTGTAAGGATTATGTTGATGGATAGTATGTTAGCTCAGGTCGAGCGATATATCTGTTCATGTCCTGGGATTATTGCACTCTGTTGGTTGTTAAAATTAAATGGACTGAAGCAGGATTTGAAAACACGAGCAAGTTTTTGGCCGTTCTTAGGATTGGCTTTTCTAAGCGATGCTACAGCAGCATGTTGGTTCAGTTTGTTATGGACAAAAAGGAGGCGCCTAAGCAGAAACTGTCTTTGTTTTTGTATTTGCCCGTACGACTCCCATAGCTCCCTATTCTATCACCGAGTTATGTTTCGCTCTTGTCTCCGAGTGAGTTTTCTGGGATATATAAAGAGTTGGGTGCAGGACGGCCGTCGTGTTCTTGCTATAGCGTACACTCCCAATTTCCGTAATTGCTCGCTTCTGTACGGGGAGTTATTAAACATTTTTTTTACTATCTGGTAACCTAAGAATAGGTTGCCTGGAGAAGAAACGATATTATTTTGTCAAAAAGTTGTCTGGCATGTCTTTGTTGTCCACAGGAACTTTTTGTTAGGCATATCTTTTCTTCAGTAACGAAGACAGACGCAGTAATTGTTGACAAGTAGGAATAATTAGCTACTATAATATTGTATAAACCCAACAAGCTCCTAAACTTGTTTTATTTGTTTGTGGAACTGATAGCTGTAAAAATCTTTAGACACATTTTGAGAATATAGTTTTATAATTTGTCTAGCCCCTTTATATGTCCCAGGAATGTTTATTCTTGAAAACCCTATTTGATTTTGCTAGGTCTGGCAGTTAAGTTATTAGTTCTTAATCATATTATTACTGAAACCTAATCAACTGACATGTTCATCAAAAGATTGACTAAACAGAAGTCAGATGTCATCAACTATAATGTGATGATGTCTGTTGTTTTTTTTCGTATGGAGTTTCAATGTGCAAGCCCGCTCTAAATCACCTGTCTTCGCATTCGATGCCGGTTAGTGCAAGTGTAAAATATCACGTTGTCTATGCATGCTCGAGAGCGCTATTCATTAGCATGAAAGTACCGTTAAAGGCAAGGCGTCGCGACATTTCCAATGTTTCGCTCCGATCCATGTCGGAGGCTTCGAATAAAATGCGATAGTGTAATGTCTATGAATTTGTTTTGTTGTGTTAAGTCGGATGTCTGCCTCAATGATGTACTTGGTGTATGTGTTGCTCTTGGTACATAAAAGGGATAAGCCACTTTTAGTGATATCACTCTTGTGGTCATGATGTCTAATTTATGATGAAGAAAGCTTGATGTCGTACGCTAGATCAAGAGAAGTCGAGGTTAATCTAAGTAGTGATTGTTGTGTGTCGATATTCTCTGTGGATTTGTTGCACCGTTTTGTTGTTATCCACTCTATATTACTTGATGACAGTATAGAAGTTCTGTCATATATAATTATTGTCTAGAGTCTGACTTGTATCTTCGTATCATTAATAATGTGTTGTAAAGTACGCCCAGCGCTCCGCAACCCTACCCACGAGCAAAGTTATTTTTATCGTTTATATGCAAGTGCCATAATTCTGCGCATACATCGGTGTTTATACTCGCTCGCATGAGCTTCCTAGAGACTCTAATCTAGACGACTGAATATTGTGTATGATTGCTGTGTCAGAGCTGAAGGTGATAGTTCAGATATCTCTCCAGAGGCTGTCTGTTATGTCAACAGATAGAACATTAGATTGCTCATGTATAAGGTAGTCACTGAGCTCATTTTGACTCCCAGTCTAAGCTATTCGACTCCAAAGTCACTGAGCCTAGACTCGCGAATACAAGATGAAAGTGACTCTCAGGGAAGAATGGATCTGTCAGGAGCACTTTCAGAGTAATTTGTGATATTAATTTCAACTAGTATAGATAGCTAGATGAGTCTAGTTTCAAGACACTATTCTACCTACCTATGAGCCTGTCTGAAGAAAGACTCTCGCTCTTTGTGTCTGAGTGATACGCTATCATTTCCATCATCTCGTCTATCTCAGTTACGCTTGCATGCGTCTACTGAATCTAGTACACTAGAGGAGACACGTCGTCAGTACCTTGTAAGAATATAACTGAATCTCTCGTCGCGTTGTATATTAGTGTTCCGTGGTAGATAGTGTGTTCACGATGATCAGGATGCGACGCGGCGTACGTCGAATCATGTATTTGTCTCTATAACATAGTTCTTCGTCTGACTGCCTTTAATCGAGTGTGTCCTGTCTCCTCACAGTGCAAGATTGATCGCGTGACCTTCTACAAAGTGGGTGCAACCTTATGGTGTGTACGTCTGGATCTTCTCTGTCACGCTATCTACAGCTTATCGTCTGCAGAGAGCTTCACACACTACTCTGATACAACACGACTCTCCATTTACGCAATAACGACGATAAATCCCCACCTCATCTGTTCGCGTGGAACTCTAGACTGCTCACACCGTAAATTCTGTCAATAAGTGAACAGTTAATGGCTGTGATACGTATAGATTCTTCGTTTCGTGCCACGCTCGGATAAACAATATGCTAATGAATGTGATTACTTCTTCGCAGATAATCATTTGTGAGATCGTGAAAGTTGTCTGTGTCCCTGCGCACACGGTCAGATAGAGCCTTTGTTTGAATGAGTCTCACATGATATTAGATATAGTTAAAAAATACAGAGTATGATAGATGCAGCTCGAACTGAGCCGTTTAAGAGTCTATACACTAGACTCTCGGCATAGATTGAGAAGCTCTTTTATCTGCCTGATGTTCTCTTCGCGCGCACTGAAGGGGAGGTCGAAAGATCTCCATAAATACGCTCTAACTTCGAAGCCGCAGTCTAATAACCCCCCTCGCGCGTCTGTGCCTCCTCACTGCTGGAAGACAGTGCAGACCTGAGCTAGATGAACCAACACATAGTGAGTGAATAGCTCCTAGTCCCAATTCTAGCTAGGATTGCTCCGCTTCACGCTCAACAATTGTTATGTACATACGTTCAGAAGTGTTATAGTGTACGTTGAGCCCTCTCATTCGGTATCCATACACATTATGTGACCTCTATCGCGTTGTATCTCCATAACTCTCCTGCTGAGACTCGTAGCTCTCTCTATCACTCGAGGTCTTCATGCTACATCCTTTACTCGCGTGTACTAGACCACATATTGTGTTCCCATGGTTAGAAAGTAACGTTTTCTTGGAATCACCCCCAGCGCTAGTTCTTATCTACTATTCAAAGCATCCAGTTATATCAGACTGTCCTAGTACATCATGTTTCTCGAGGTCATGGCCTCTGGGCACACCTCGTGTACCATAGGTCAATACATGTTAATATGTACCTAGGCCTACTGGCAGTTCGGTAACATGCTACACAAAATATTCCGTGCGTATGGTTTTCCCTTACCAACCCCCCCTTTCCTGCGGCGCGTTGCCCTCATAAAGCTCGCGCTGAATTTGAGTTCTGGTGAAAACTATTTGAAGATATCTTGTGACTAGTTTACATCATTACGGTCTGCATTATCTATATGACGCGCTGTAAAATCTCTAACGCTCTGGACTTAGGAGTTTTTTGGGCTCCTTCGCAAACACAATGCTCACGTGGGGAACAATTACTCGCGAACCCAGTAAGATAAACAATACGTGCGAACAGCTTGGTCGTGTGATCTGCGTCTAGCAATTTGAATACATAAAACGTATCAAAAAGGGTTATATGCGATCTTAGTTGCCTCATGGAATCGGCGTAATGCCGCTATACACAGGATGACGTTACTATTAATAATTGTATAATGTGAACGATGTAATAATTGTTTTAGCAACTCGTGCAGGTTACTTACACCGTAAAAAATCGGAGGCTTTAAAGATCCAGCTCTGCTATGTCGCTAAAGTTGTTATCGACTTTTTCGGCCGAAATTCCATGCTTAATAATGTTAATATAGAGCTTTGGTAAAGAAGGTAAGGGTGAAGGTCTCGGATATAATCAATACTATATTGACGTTGTATCGATGGATTGGGTCGGAGAAAAAGCACAACACTGTATTGATCCGTCAAGGGTACGTTATAACACTCTCCGAGGTTAGGCATATAGCCAGAATGACATTAACAATAATCGACGGTTATCATGTCTCGTTGTTCATGCGTCTTTTCTAGCAAACTGCTTGGTTGTTGTATTTTCCACCGGCTCAGCCAGTAGGGCCTTCTTACCTGGCTACTTAATTCGAGCTCGTTGAGGCCCATATCTGAGGACCTTTACCTAACTTTTCGTGAATACAGTGCAGTTTTTGGCACACCCCACGAACAAAACATTCGCGTGACACCCTTTTGTTGTATACCAATGTTCTAACATTTCATATAGACACATATGGGAATAATGATTGGTATACATATATCAAAAATGCAGACAACTCTTTTAATACACGGGAATAAACGAACGGGCGGACAGTACTTTAACATGCGGTGGCCATTAAATGTACCTTCCCGTTCTATAAAATTCAGATATTTGGAGCTCAACTAATTGCCACGCATATTAGAACAATGCCACTCGTTGCATGCTCAATCAATCGATCGTTATGTCAAAGTCGTAACCTTGACTTGGAAGGTCAACGTTCGTGTGATGTACATACTCAAGTCTCCAGAGAAGTATCATAGTTGTACCGGGGAATGATGCTACAGTTTTCGATTTCCATTTTCTAGTCTTGCTGTGTACCTGCGGAGCGGAGGTTACATTGAGTGACGTCATTCGGTAACAGATACTTTCAACCAGAGCAAATTACTGTTTGTTTTGGAGAATTGCTAACGATCTATTCTGCTGTATGAATTTCATAACCTGTGTTGGATCGAAATATGTACGAGGAGTATTGGGATTCCCGCAGATAAGTAGATTATTGTGATTATGGTGTCAGTTCGCTGGTTATTATTAGTGAGCCCTTTCTTTGTCATTTTAACTCGTAAGATGCTTGTTCTTCTTCATAGATGTCCTGGGGTGTTTTCCTTTGGTAACTGTCTGATTTCTAGGTTGATTTCAGGTCGATGAATCGCAAAGGCTTATAGCCAGTTTCTTTGGGGCTGCTGAAATGTCGTAGATTTTTGTGTTGACGCCGTGGTTCTTTATGATATTATCTCTTCTTTAATTGTTTAGGTGCGGTGATGGTCATTGCTAACGTGTATACTTCTATGTAATTAATTCTCTTCATGGACCATTATGTTTTCAGTTAGTAATTTTATCTTGTATATTTTCTTAGTTGATTGATTTATAGCTGCATATTTTATTAAATAAAAGATGATTAATCTCCAGTAATGAGTATCGATAAGGTGACGAATATAGGATACTAATGGGAATACTACAGTTTATTTGATGAACGTTAAATATATTTAATTCAGATTCTGAAATGTCGACGGCGGAAATACTTTATTAAACAGGGTAAAATTCTTGGTCTATCAGGAGACAAATTACAAGAGTTTGCACAAACAGAATATAAAGAGGCGCAGGAAAGAAAGAAACGTCAGTTGGAATTAAAAGATAGAGAATGAGCCAACCAGGAACGGAAGAAATGGTTGAAAATGGAAGAGAATGAAAAAAGGAGGCAAAGCAAGACGAAGAGAGCAATTAAACATTGGAAATGGAAGATAATGAAAAAAGGATGATGGCAAGACGATAGAGAGAATTAAAACTCTTGGAGATGGAAGAGAATGAGAAAAATGAGTGGCAATATGAAGAGAAAATGATGCTATTGGAAATTGAAAGCATGAAGGCAGAAGTGTGCAAATGGAAATGCTAGTTGTCAATCACATACTCAGAATGATGGGCCTGAAAGGTGACATTAAAATTCATCTGCCAATGTTTAAACCAGGGGTCGACGATATTTACGTTCTTCTTGTCAAGATTCCAATTTGGTATGCACAGAATTATAAAAATTGATAAAAGTAAGTGGTGTAGCAAACTGATGAATTTTTTATCAGGAGAGGGTTAAGTGCAGTCGCTTCGTTAGAAGGCGATAGTCAAAACTATGAGGAAGCTAGAGCTACGCTATTAAAAAAATATCAGCTTACAGCTGAAGGTTATAGAAGGCGTTTTAAAAGAGTTGTTGCCGGAAACAGGAAAAGAGTTTCTCACAATTCATTTCGGATATTCGTTTAACTTTCAATCGTTGGATCGAACTTGAAAAGGTACAACGGAATTTTGAAGATCTTGCCGATTTAATATTACGGGATAAGATATAATCATCAGTAAGGGATAAGGTTTTGGCATTTTTACAGGAGCGGAATCCTCAATCGTTATATATATTTCATATAAGTTGAGACCCTAGGGCGCCAGTTTTCGTTGCTCATCCGAACTTGAATGTCAGAAACACTAAATTACATGAATCGTTACAGTCAGCGGGTGTTGCTACTGTAAATAACAGACAAGGAAAATTTAGATCGAATAGTGGTGACAGAGATAGGTTTCGTCATAGAAGTGCCAGTTCAGATCGAATAATAATTATCAAAGAAATTTTTCATCATTTTGAAGGTGGAAATAGAAAAGATTCACCAGCTTGCAGAAGAGGGTATAAAAATCATTTTGGAACTGGTCGAAAGGTTGATTTGGGACACAGAGACAGAATGAATTGGCAACGAAAACACTCCTAACTTTTACAGTTACAATAAAGCACGTTACTCGCAGAATATTACAATAATAGACATTTGTTATAACAATAGACAACAAAATGACAGGGCATTTCGGTCAAATAGTTATAATCGATCTGCTTACCATGGTAACTCCGTTCAAATGTCGGAAAATAATGTCGCAGATAACAATAATACTGTTAATCAAGCAAATGCATGTGCGTCATTTGATTTTAATAATGCTGAAACATTTTGGAATGCAAGAATCTATTTCAGCCTGATGTGGTATCCAGACTGAGATGTGGACACCCATTGCCGGCGTTACCTGCTATGTCAGCTCATGAAGGAACCGGGTCTTTAGAGTTTCACAAGGGCTTACTTAATGGCATGCCAGTAACTTTATTAAAGGATTCAGGTTGCACGACGGTAGGCGTGCGACAATGTTTGGTTGATCCTTCTTGTTGTAAAGGCACATGGGTTAAGTGCATTACGTTTGGTGGTAGAATTGAGAAATTTCAAACTGCGGTGGTTCATATCGCGACGCCATTTTTTTACGGGACAAATAAAAGTATGTTTGTTGCCGAATCCAGTTTGCGATTTAGTTCTTGGTCGCATTCACGGTTTTAAAGAGTGTACTCTTGAGCAAATAAATGATTGGGAACGAGAACACGTACACAGTGCTAATGTTGTGGTTACTCGAGCACAGGAGCAGTCTCAACATAATGTTGTGCCACTAGTTAATGATGATGTGTTACACAGTAACATCAACAAGGAAGTTTTTTCTACTTTACAAAACAGTGATGTTTCATTAAAGAAATTTTTTTAATTTAGTACAATGTGATGATACAAATGGTCATACTTCTCACAAACAATGGTATACTATCGTAAATGACATATTAGTGCGAAGATTCAGAGATAGTAAATCTTGTCATATTACTACTCAGATCATGGTGCCTAAGGTAATGAGATCCTATATCTTGAGTCATGCTCACGATTCCCGTTGTGCAGGTCACATGGGATACTCTCGTACTAGATCTAGAATTCTGGCATCTTTTTTTCTGGCCGGGAATGTCGAAGGACATTGCGATGTTTTGCCGTTCTTGTGTTACTTGTCAGGAGGTGAAGTCTAGAGGGGCACGTCATTTGGCTCCCATTCAAGCAGCCGATATTCCGGTGCGTCCATTTGAGAAGATGGCCGTGGACATTATTGGCCCACTGCCTATAATGTCATCGAGAGGACATAGATATGTATTAACTTGTATAGATTTGTGCACGCGTTGGCCAGAGGCCATACCACTCAAGAACATTACTACGCAGGATGTGGCTGATGCTTTGTTTCATATCTTTACTAGAATCGGATTTCCGAGAAAAATGTTGTCGGACAGAGGTTCTCAGTTTGTGGCGGGTGCAAGGACTGAGGATAGGGCAATGGTTCATGTAGAGGGATCACTGAGTTCCGTATATCACGCCGCCTCAAACGGGATGGTGGAGCGTTTAAATCGATCAATAAAACAGATGTTGGGAAAGATTATAATCGATTTTCCTAAAGAGTGGGACCGAGTTTTACCAGCGGTACTTTTTGCATATCGTGAAATACCGAATGAGCATACAGGTTTCAGTCCATTTCAACTTGTATTTGGTGCTCAGCCCAGAGGTCCATTATCTTTAATCAAAGACTTGTTGATTGATTCTTCCTTGTCGCAAGAAACTCAATCGTCTTACGAGTATGTTGTAAATCTTAGGAAAAAAATCATGGATGCATGTCAGCTGGCAACAGATGCATCGGAGAGAGCTAAAGAAAAAGCTCGTATGTTACATAATCACTCAAGACGTCTTCGTCTTCTTGTACCAGGCGACGAAGCGTTCGTGCTTTTACCGAGCAAACAGAATCGACTACTGATAACTTGGTGTGGTCCATTCAAGATTCTGTCACGTATTTCAGATGTCGATTATGTCCTTGATGTTAAGGGACAAAGAAAGATTTTCACATTAACATGTTGAAAGAGTTTCACTCAAGACCTGAACATCTTTAGGCAGTCTTTCACGCGGTTGATAATGTAGGTTCACATCCAAACGAGCTGGGCGTCTTTATCAGATATTCAGGAAGAAGAATCTTCTGTCCCAGTTGTATCAATGACGTTTCCTAGTCTTCTAGTTCAATCTACGGAAACTTGGGAGGACGTGACATTCTGTCCGAATCTTACACTTGAAAACAAAACACATGTATCCGAATTATTACATTCGTTTCATGATGTACTTACAGACATACCAGGCAAAACAAAGGTCATCACACATGACATCATTTTAAATGATGAAAAGGCTATTAGAGTGCGTCCATACCCGATACCATTACACTTTCAAGATAAAGTAAACAAAGAAATGGATGACATGCTGCAATTAGGTATAATCAGTTCTTCTCAAAGTAATTTTGCTTTTCCCATGGTTGTAATAAGAAAAAAAAGACAATAACATTCGGCTCTGCATTGATTTTAGAAAATTAAATCAGGTCACAATTTTTGACGCCGAACCGTTACCATTATTGGATGATCTTTTACCAAAATTAGCAGATGCAGTATATTTCAGTAAGTTCGATCTGTCAAAAGGTTATTGGCAGGTTCCGTTGGAGGAAAGATTTTACGGCTTTTGCTACTCCCAGAGGGTTGTTCCAGTTCAATTTTTATGTGTTTTGGACTGATAATGATGAACGCACCTGCTACGTTCACTAGAATGATGAGAATTCTGTTCTCGCATAGACAAGATATAATCTCGTACATAGATGATATTTGTTTGTTTAGCAACACTTGGGAAGAACACTTTCACGGTTTACACTCTCTATTGTCCACGCTCAGATCTGCTGGGTTATCTGCTAGACCATCTAAGGTGTATATTGGATTCTCTGAGATTACTTTTCTAGGTCATAGGATTGGTCATGGGAATCTTCAAACTTTGGAGCAGAATGTTTCCAAGATTCTAAATCTTTCCATTCCTAGGACAAAAAAAACAAGTCCGTAGTGTGTTAGGACAAGTGCAATATTATGGTAAATTTATTCCTAACTTGTCTTCAATTACATCAGATCTGTCCACTCTACTTAGGAAAGGGGCTGCTGATGTAATTAGGTGGACTCCAGAATGGAGTGCTGCTGTTCTTAAAATTA
This sequence comes from Oreohelix idahoensis, assembly GCA_024509875.1. Lineage (NCBI taxonomy): Eukaryota > Metazoa > Mollusca > Gastropoda > Stylommatophora > Oreohelicidae > Oreohelix > Oreohelix idahoensis. Next base: position 29,682 of record JAMPIV010010506.1, on the reverse strand, counting down.
AGGATTTATTTTCATCCCACCGATTTTAAAACTACCCAGGCTTAATAATCTTTATTACTCTTCGAACAGACGCTTCGTCCAAGGGCGTTGGTGCTGTGTTGCTTCAACAATTTGATGGACATCTGCATCCGATCACGTACATTTCGAGAAAGTTAAACAAGGCGGAAATGAATTATTCGGTGTTGGAAAAGGAACTTCTCGCAGTGGTATGGACAGTAACCAAATTAGAGAAGTATCTGTTAGGTGTAACTTTTCGTAATACAGTTCAGATCAGAAAGCTTTGGCGTATTTAAAGACGAAGAACCATAAATGCGCCCGAGCAGCCCGTTATTCGATTCTGATGCAGCCGTATAATTATACTATTCAAGCAATTCGAGGGTCCGACAATGTGGTTGCAGACGTACTGTCGAGGTGCCCTCAGGAAGACAGTACACAAGTTTTTAATGACAGTTAGTCCATGGTCAACAGTAGTGGTGATGTAATTGGGACATTGAATTTTTATTAGTGTTATCCGGAACCCAATTTGGTATTTATGGTGTAAGGTGCACATACAGTGTACTATAATATGACTGTACGGCAATGATATGCTATAGCGTATTTTTGCGTGTATATTATAGAAGTTCCTAGGGGCATTGAAATAGGTAATTTGGGACCAATTTATGCATGTATTTGCTATTTTTTGGGGCTTGATCAGGAATAAATATATATGAGATTTGCAGTGTACTCTGTATTGTGGAGGTACACATTATTGCAATCATTTTCCGATGGGTAGGTAATCCTATTAGATGTAACCATATTATATAAGTTTTGGTTCTAGTATTATTGATACTAGAGGTAATAGAGGGTGGTGTTGATTTCCCGTAATTTGTTTTAATTTAGTAATATTATTACTTCCTACATGGATTTTATTCACAAGGCAGTAATTTATATGACTTGTTTATCACCGTTTCATCTCATCGACGACTGACTGATTATATTATGAGACATTAGCTGAATTAGACTTACTGAGACTTAGGATAGTATTATCTTGGTATTTTTTAAAAAATTACCTTAAGTGGTACATTTTTGAAGAAAAAAGAAACTACGTGTCTTTTTTCTTAACGGTGGTAGGGGGTAATTGTTGCGTATGGTTTTTTACAACATTCTGGTGTTGCGCATCAAAGAGCGCTGAATTGAGTTTGGTGAAAATATTTGAAGATATGTGAATAGTACACTTAGGTGCATTATTATTGCGCGCAGTAAAAAAAGGATGACGTAGGAGTTTTTTGGGTATTGAAACAATGACGTGGAGAACAAAAATGGACCCAAGAAATAAACAAGACGCGAACAGCCTTGTGTGTGCTGGTTTCATTGAAAACCCGTAGAAAAGGGTTATATGGATTCGTGCCATGAATGGGAATGTATACCAGGATGAGTACTATTAATACTGTATAATGTGATGCTTATACATTTTTTAGACTGGCAGGTCTATACACCGTAAAAATCGGAGTCTAAAAAAATCCTGCTTTGTTGCTAATGTGTACTGACTTTTGGGGAACTTCATGTTAATGAAGTTAAATGAGTTTGAACAGAAGGTACGGGAGAAGGGCACGGATATAATCAATACATAGAGATGTATAGAAGTATTGGGACTAATAAGCAACAATGTATTACCGTCAAGGAGTATAACACTATGTTACGAATAGACAGAATGACATTAACTAAGGACGGTTCATCATGTCTCATGGATCATGAGTTTTCATTAAACTGTGTTGTTAATTTACCGGAACAGCATTGGCTTCTTACCTGGTTATAGTTGAGCTGTTGGGCATATCTGAGACATTACTAATTCGTGATCCCTTGTGAGAGAACACTGCATAAATAATACAGGGACGATAGAGTGCAGTTTTTGGCACACCCACGAACAAAACATTCGCGTGACACTTTTGTTGTATACCAATGTTCTAACATTCATATAGACACATATGGGAATAATGATGGTATACATATATCAAATGCAGACAAACTCTTTTAATACACGGGAATAAACGAACGGGCGGACAGTACTTTAACAAATATCTATTGCCATCTTGTCGAAAGGACGAACTGATATTTCACTGGCCTGAATGGGGGCATTATGAAAAGCTCCACGAGACTTAACTTCCTGGCAAGTCACACAGGAACGTACGTATAAAGATACGTCTCGTGAAATTCCCGGCCAGAAAAACGATGACAACACTCGTGAACGTGTTCGAGTGTAGCCCATATGACCCGCGCATTGGGAATCATGTGCATGCCGTAGTATGTATGTCCTTAACGACGATGGTACTATGACCTGATGTTTTACCTTATCTTTGTCAACACTATTTCGAATCAAAATATCATTATGAATAGTGAACCAATGTTTAGCTCTATTCTTAACCGTAATATCATCATGTTTGTTCACTAATGCAAAAAATTTCTTCAAAGAGTTGTCTTCTCTTTGTTTGCGAGCAAAAGACTCTCTTTCAATCATGGAGGTAGGTATATCATTAGAGTACTCCATCACTTTAGTGGCTGTAGTATCCTTCCTTTCCAACTCGTGAGCTTGAGCTCTTGTTGTCACTGTATTGGCTGCATACAAGTTCACTCTTTCCCATTCCAATATTTTCTCGGGAGTACAGTCTTTGCTGCCATGTATACGTCCGATTGTCAAATCTGCAACCGGATTCTGAAGTAAACAAACTTTAACTTTCCCTGAAAAAAATGGAGTTTTAACCTCTATAATTGCAGTTGGATAATATTCCACTGTCCCTCCGAAGGTAATACAGCGTACAAACTCTTTAGTAACATAACGTGGATGCACTAAGGATTGACGGATACCAATGGTGGTGGATCCGGAGTCTCTTAGAATAGAAATAATATTTTCATCCAGGATTCCCTTGTTAAAAATCAATGTCCCAGTTCCATCGTTAGCCGTTAGACAAATAGCAGGAGTAGGTTGTGTAACCTGTATTGTCGGCTGACTTGATTTCTGAAAAATAGTATGGCATTGTGGACAAACATTTGCCACGTTATTATCAATGACACAGCATGCAGATGAAAAATGTGTTGGAGTGTCAACATTGTGATTGGGAGATTGCCATCGTGGCACCAGTTTTCAAAGGGGGTGGCAGTCGACGGTGTGGAAACCGTGGAGGCGTGTCCCTTCTCGGTGTCCCTGGAAGGGTCTACTCTGGAGTCCTGGGGCGGAGACTCCGGCGCCTGGCTGGGCCACAATTGGATGAGGTCCAGTGCGGATTCCGAGCAAACTGAAGTACTCAAGACCTAATCTTCACACTCAGACAGCTGAGTGAAAAGGCCCTTGAGTATAAGAGAGAGATCCATCTTTGTTTCATAGATCTGGAAAAGGCGTTTGACAGGGTCCCTTGGAGCAAACTTTGGGACTGTTTGGCAAGGAAGAATATTCCAGCACCTCTGATTCATGCTATACAGAGCTTCTACAGGTCTTCTTTAATATTATGTGTCTTTGACAGCAAACCATGATCTCTGAAAGTTCAGGATCCACCACTGTGTGTAAAGACAAGGTGATATCCTAAGAATCACCTGACCTCTTCATACTCCTTATGACGATGAATCAAGGCATGTAGGAGAAACAATGAAGTATTTGTCTACAATGTGCTAGTGGGGTACTGGAAGACTGGACAGTCAATATTTACTGAGCGGCATTTGCTGATATGTTGCCCTGATTGCTAAATCAGAGGCACATCTCCAATCCAACCTGCAAGAATCTGAAGGAAAGAGCTGGAGAATGGCTTCAAGGGATGTCATGAGCAAGGCGCTAAATACAAAATTTCGAAGTTTATGTGCCATGCATGTGATATCCATGCTTATTTTGTCATAGATCAACGAGAAGAATTATCAAACAATCAGATTGGGCTGCGTGAGCAGGTCCTGGAGTTGTGTTTGCGGAACCACTATAATTAACCATGCGCTCGAGCTGTTGTAGACCGAGGGGAGGCCATCCTTTTGTTCAGTTGCATTATAATTTATCTTGTTCTTTGTATTTTCCTCTCTCAATTCTTAATATTTCATTTCTTGCCTCTTTTCTATCTTCTTCTTGCTTTGCAAGTTCTTTCTGCTTTTCTAACTTTGCCTCACGTTCTTCTTCTTCACGTTTTAACTTCTTTTCACGTTCTTCTTCACGTTTTAACTTCGTTTCACGTTCTTCTTCTTCACGTTTTCTATCTGCCTGTTCTTGTTTATAAATAGCTAGCTGTTCTTCAGCAAAAGTTTTCAGTTCTGGTCCGTTATAACCAAAATCTTTCCCTATTCTAACGAAAGTTTTTAACGTAGACATTCTGAAATCAATGATCTATGTAGTTAATCAATAATGTATTTGATAAAGTTGATATTTAGTTGGATATAATATATGTTGATAAAGTACACCAGAACACTCCTAGGCGGGAAGACAGGCGTCTATCATCATCAGTTGACAAGATCCCTATGGTGTTGCCTGCCCCACTGTAGTGTATGGAATGTCAACTTGACCTACGCAGTGTTGTGTAGACATGGATGGAGTGTATAATGTGCGAATGAAGATAAGGGTTCGTGTTGTTGACAAATGTTCTCTTCTCACACTCATGTATGACCGGAAGTCATCGACACCAACGACTGTGTACCTTTTCTAAAGTTTAATTGGACGTACACACTCGACAGCACAGATAGTGACAAATCACAGGTTGCCATAATACATCATAGTACAGTGGACAAATGGTCTTGCAATGTTACATGGGCACTCATGTAGAATAATGGTATAATGGACTGTCAATAGCCAAGCACTCAGTATCGCCCATACATATATCATCTGACGTCACTGACTGAGCACGTCAGCTTGTAAACAATATTTCAGATGACTTCTAAACCTAATCTCGTTTAGCAACGATTCTTCAACATAATGTTCAGCACATATTTTTCCATATAATAATATTGAACCGCTAACAATGGGTTCTCATGTGTAGCAGTGATCTCTGGACTGATCAAGCGATAATACGGGCATCCCTTTTCTCTTCTTGAAAGTCCTACATGTTTTGGTTCCAAGATGGCTCCACTCGTGAACTGTCACTCACGTTTGAATACAGATAATGAATCTGTTCTAAAGTTAGTCATTCATACAACATTTCGTTGCTCTGTAGATTTGGTCATGAACAATAGACTGCATTCTACAGAATATAGTGCTGCTAGGAATCGAAGTCGTTTTTCATCGAGTCAAATATATTCTCTTAAACATTCAAATCGTAATTATCGACAATGGTGGCTTCGATCGAGAGTTCATAAGAGTATCTTTGATTACCTTGGTAGAGGGAATATGAAACTGCCATTCCTTGGCAAGATGAATAAACACTGGGGTAAAGCATACACGATAGGTCTAGACGACTATCACTTTCCCCAAAACCACTGAGATCACTTTTTCAAGGCATCAAGCCGACATAGCAAAACACACACATTCCCTATCAGGACGAAGCCAAATCACACCACTCAAGCCACACATCCGCCGAATAGCCTTTGACCTCTCTAGAGACAACAGAACATATAGTTCGACTTAGATATGTAAAGATATACAGATATAAGACAGACTTGTCCTACTCAGACAAACAATACACATAAATTCAGGCCATAGATATTCTGAAGCAAGAACAATCTATTATTACCCAAACAACGAATAAATCGCAGTAAAAATGTATTTATCCGCGGAGTTCAAGGGAAGTAACTCAATAATGACTTTCCCTTAAGCACTAAAAAATTACCTATGTATAATATTGTAAGATATCAAAGACTGCACGTAACAGTATTGTAAACACCAATAACAATAATTAACTTATTTATATGTACTCAATGGCTAACGTAGTACTATTTTTAATAAAATTATACTACTTAATATCTAACATGATGCTCATATTCACCAAGAAATATAACCCTATAGTTATTTGTCAATATACTATATCATCATGCCTTAGTCATGATGGATAAACACTAGTGCACTGGGCCATTACTGCAAACAGTTGCAATTATCAAGTTCCACTTATTTATTTTCAAAAATTAATCAAAATATATGTTATTATATTAATACCCAACTAAGGTAGGCTATCCCTATTAGAGTATAAGCTTAAACATCAATAAAGACAAAACAAACCATAAATAAAATTGTACAAGACATTAACATTTCACAATTGACAATTGCAAACATTAAAAGATGATTACGTGAACCAAATAAAACTCGGAAGTATCAGAGAAGTTCAAGGTAACCAAAATATGGGTTTAATAAACATGTGTACAAATTAATGATGACGTCACAGGACTCTATATAACGGACATATATTAACACATTAAAATAAATTAATAAGCAAGATGGAGAAAATACGAAATAGTTACAAACATATTACAGAAATGAATAAAAATTGAAACAGAATACAGGAAAATACACCAGAAATTACCATCACTATACACCTAACATCAAATATCAAATGTTTGCAATAACAAGCAGAACGAGTCCAAAATTATTTTTTTGGGATCTCTTGTATTCAACTCGCAAATATTCAATTACCCTAGAATCGATTAGAATCTTTGTGGTCAGCTTGTGGCGACCAAATCTACTTACACACATAAAAACATACGAAGATAGATAGATACATAGAACATGCATGAATTAAATATGCCCACATAATTCGATGGACGACATGTTGCACTGAAACGACCACTACTGGGTTTACTTATCTTTTATCCATGTTGTTGGTTTGTTTCTTTATTTGAATTTGATTGCTACTAATATTTGTGATGATAACTTTTTATCGATATGCTACATATTTAGTTATGTTAGGTAACCAGGGATTACTCGGTGAACTTAATAAACACATGGAAGTGACGTAAGAAAACAGCACGGCAGATAATCTTGGAATTGATGTGAAGAAAGGGCACTTCAGACCATCTACGAAATGATGTGAAGAAAGAGCACTCCAGACCCTCTAGGAAGTGATGTGAAGAAAGAGCATTCCAGATCCTCTAGGACGTGATGTGAAGAAAGGGCACTACAGACCATCTACGAAAAAATGTGAAGAAACAGCACTACAGACCCTCTACGAAGTGATGTGAAGAAAGAGAACTACAGACCATCTAGGAAATGATGTGAAGAAAGAGCACTACAGACCATCTACGAAGTGATGTGAAGAAAGAGCACTACAGACCATCTACGAAATGATGTGAAGAAAGAGCACTACAGATGTGACGTACGTCTAGTTTGACAAGTGAATTTTCCCTGATTTGATGGATGATTAAAGGGACTTTAGCTTTTCATAACATTAGAACCCCTGAACATCAGTATTGTTGTAACTTTTCATCAACGAAGAGTAACGGCTATGATCAAAGCAGTCAAAGACGATCCCCAGAACAGAGAAGCAGAAATTTAGCATCTCCGTGTGAACACTGAACCGTTCGCAAGATGGACACGAGTGGTCAGAAGAAAGCTTCTTGCAGACATCGCACCTCTGTGCCAACCGGCAGGCTTGCCCGAAAGACTATGGAACGGGAGAGACGGAGCACTCAGCGTAGCGGATACGATCTGAGGAATCAGGAAACTCACCGCGAACGAGGCTAGTCTCGCAGAAATTTCACATCCTCGCGCGAGCAGCCTGAGACGAACGAAGATCGGAAGCCAGTCGGGCAATCGCGGTTAGCATGGCGGCTAAATAACTTCGACTTTCCCTGGGATCTGAAGAGGCGCGAAATTTTCACACGACCCATTTAACTTACATTCCCGTTAGATATATACAGAATTCGAAAAGGGCAACTTTATCATTCGTTCTGACAGCATTCTAAGATTCACTAGCATATAGTTAAATTCCTGCTTGATTTCATCTAAATTTTTGGCTATTGGAGTGAATTCTTTTCTGTGCAGACGGTAATTTATACTTTAGCTTCGAGTGATCAGTGGTCTAGTTATTTCATTTTTATTTCACTGGATTGTGGTGTAAATTTAAACTTATTAAATAAACCCATTTTCAAAGTTCCAGTGCAAACTAAATGTTACATCTATAGGTTAATTTCCTAATACAATAGCCGCGTAAAATAATTTTGCAACTATTAAGGGAATTGTGACTTTAATACAGTTTAGTTTTGTATAGATAGATGTGCTTTTAAAATTATTAACCTCACGGAGAGTTTTTTCTTGATTTATTAATTGAAGACGCGAGTGCAGAAAATAGTCTAACTGTAAATGTATCGAGCGGTAGATTTTAATATGATTTCATTGCATTTCATGTTTTTTCTATTTGTATCCAGAGTGATCTTTCGAACCTCGCATCCCAGCAATTAGGCAGCATTTAAGCAGCCATTACGCAGCAATAGAATATATATAGAGCCTTGCCGACCCAGTTCGATTACTCCAGTGACATATGAACTTTTTTTAAAGCTAAACTTGTGGCGACCTGTTGCGGGTCTCGCTCCTCTGAATTTAACTGAGAACAAAGCCACCCAAGAAACACTTTTAAAATACTAATTCATAAAGTCGTTAAAACTGGAAGCAGAACAGTCGCCAGTAGCAATATTCTACTCATGCTCTCTTTTTGTGAAGAAGAACATAGATTTACCTGAACACTGTCTGTCAAGTATATTCAGTGGATTTTAACACCCCCCCCCTGAAGAAGAACCTATCTCAGTGTTTTGTAGTTGTGACATTACGGCAAAAGAAAGTTATCTCCACCAGCTGTGCCCATCTTAGAAACCACACAATAGCTCTCACTTAGCCAAGTGCCTGTGCCATTCATTAGGAACTTTTATCAACAACAAAAAACAACAGTAGCCTTTACGCTTCACCGTCTGGCGATTTTTTGAGACTATTAGCTACCAGCCCACCTCGATAAATCTGGGGCCTGACACAGAAGAAATAAAAAGACAATTTCCATTGTTCTACGGTATTATCTGCTGTTGTAAAATTCCTAGGAAGTGCCAGAATTCACCATTTGGTAAGTCTGTGTGTGTGCCTGTGTGCTGGCCAGCCAAGCGTGTTTTTGAATGAAAGGAGATTTAATCTTTTTTTACCCTTATAATTAGTTCGACCTAGTATTAAAGTGTACTGTATTCATTGTACGGGATTTCTCCTAGCGGGATTGTTTAACTGTGTTCATTTCCCCCTCCCGTAAAATTTGTTGGATAAAGGAAAACATTTGAGAACCCTAGCTTTTCCTCTACCCCCTTATCGATGTAACCCCTTGCCTCAGAGTAATAAATTTACCATTGGGTTAAATTGCCTATCTCTGATCATCATCATCACCCCCCCTCCTTGTCTTTGGTACTGGATCTTTTCTGTTAGTAAATACAAGCGGGAAAAGGTGTATGGGATACTTCTCCTCAAAACCCCCCTCCCCTTGTCATATTTGTATTCTGTAACCTTTGATTTCTGACTGTAAATTGATAATTATTTGTGACTTGATTTTTATGATAATAAAAGTATTAAAACTTTATTAGCATTGGTGTCGGCTGGCCCAAATCAAACATTCCCCATATTTGTTATCGTAGTCTGTATTCATGTACGTTGTGCGTCAGAATCACCAAATCGGTGTGTGCGCCTGAGCGACTGGAACTGACAAACAATTGTTTGTTCAGAAGAGTGGTAGGAATAGTTTTTGAGAGACAAATATTGTCGTAATAAGAGACTGTCCTTACTCATTCCAGCACTTGTGAATCTACTACCTGACTTTCCTAAATTCTTATTCCCACAGAGCCTTCACTATCATTCTACACTCTAAAGGGACCAATATCCATCAGAACTCTCTCAGAGAAAAATTACGACAATTTATGGTTAGCTCGTCCCGGATTCTGAGCCTAGTTTAAACAGAGCGTGGTTGATTGTCTTTGTGAAGTAGGGTATAATCTTAAAAAGTAATTACTTCCCCTAGACCAAGCCTTTTAGTATTTTGGGCCGACCACACAATAATTGTTACAGGTTTGTTTCTTTCCACAGGAGCAGCAAGTAGTGATAATAAAATATTTGTCACCTTTGTATTCTCTGGCAGAGAAAATTGAAATTTTGTTATATAATTGCTGGGATTGCGTGACTGTCTTCAGTCACAAAAGGTTTCTGGAAGTTAGAAAAGCTGAGCAAAGCTAAAGACGCTTGTTCTAAATTTTTTTTTAAATCTAGTTAACATCGTCTCTACTCTTTAATTGACTTCAGAGGGCGGAGTTTGTTAGTGGAGAATTAAAATTTAGGAATTTTTTTTCCTTTAAATTGTTTTTCATAAATTTTTCTCTACTTTTAGTAAAAGTAAATTTTTCCCAGTGTAACTTACCATTTTAAGTGGCATAAGTCGCTTGCGTTAAGAGTCTTAAGTGACAATAATAACAGCGATAAGTTTGCACATTTCAGAGTAGGGGGTAACACAAGTAAATTTATACTTTGTGTTTTTTCTCGTAGCGGCTTTGAGTTTTTTCCCCCCTTCTTTTTTCTTCTTACTAGTTCTCTATTCGTACTACATCCTATTCTTTAACAATGGCAGAGAGAATTAGGATGAGGGCCATGTTGAGACAGGAGGCAAAAGAATCAGGCTTAGAGTGAGAAGCTGCAAACGCGTTTGTCAACCAGGAACTGGAAATATATGATGCGGAGCAACAAAGAGCAGAAGCTGAGAGGAAGGAAGAGAAAGAGAGAGCAGAGAGGAGAGAAGCACAGGAGACGGCAGATAGGAAAGAAGCAGAAGAACGCTTATTGGAACATAAGAAAATTGAGGCAGAGAACAAGAAAATTGAGGCAGAGAACAAGAAAATTGAGGCAGAGATTGAAACCCGCAGGGAAAGTGAGAGAGAAAGGGAAAGACAGCACGAATTGGCGCTCAAGGCTTTAGAGAGTCGGGGTGCCTCTACTTCTAATAATGGAGAGCCGTCTTCACCCCAGTCTCAATCAGTGGACCTCTCCAGTACTCAATCTGCCCAATTAACTGCGATGTCTTTTGCTTTAGAGTCTTTTCCTAGCCCCAACGAAAAAATTGACAGCTACCTAGAAAAATTCGAGAGACTCGCGACTCTGTATGGGTTAGAGAGTTCCCGCTGGGCACTTAAACTCTCACCGTCACTGAAAGGCAATGCTTATGACGTATACGTGAAGCTGGGACCGAACCAACATGATTACGACATGCTGAAGAAGGCCTTGCTAGAGCGGTTTGAGATGACTACCCGTAAGTTTCTGCAGTTGTTCGGAAACAGCCGAAAAGAGAGCACGGAAACATTTCCCCAGTTCTCTTCACGTCTCACGGGTTATCTGACAAAGTGCATAGAATTATCTGACCTACCTCTTACATATGAGGGACTACTTGAACTTGTTCTTGTGGAACAGATAAAGTCAACTTTGTCAAACGAAACCCGTAGATTTTTGGCTGAACAGGGTGCAGTCAGGCTTGATGACATCCTCAATAAGGCCGAACGCTATAGCAATGCAATGACCGAATTTCCCAGCACAAAATGTAAACCCACAGATGAGCCATCTCGAAAACAAAATCTAGAGCAGTCATCCTATTCTTCCAATTCCTCTCAACATTATAACCAACGAGATAATAATACCCAGAAACCTCCCCAGGAAAAATCGAAATTCTACAAAACCCGATACCCCCCAAACAACAATTCTGATCAACCCACCAAGCCTACGTGGCAGCGCGGCCACCAAGGTCAAGGTAAAGGGAAGACCCCTACACCAGGAACGTCTGATCAGGGCAAACAAACAGGTCCAAACAGCATCAGATGTTTGCATACAGCCTCGAAAGGTAGAGTGAATGTCAGTGATTCTCAACCTGAAGGGGACCGACCCTCAACGCGAGGAACTGTAATTTTGAACGGTACCTCTACTACTTGTCTTTTTGACACAGGATTAAGTTTTGATTGTATTGTTGCTAGGCACCTAGTCAAACCAGGTCAGGAGACAGAGGAAACCGTCCAACTATGTGGAGTTTTCAAGAGTGATGCACCCAGGACGCTTCCTATCGCACTGGTAGAAATAAACTCTGATTTTGTCAGAGGTGTTATTAAAGCGGCCATAATGGATGATCCTATCTACCCAGTTATCCTGGGATGTAGATATGTGTTTATTGAGAGACCAAAGGAGCCGATTGTGGCAGCGGTAACCACAAGAGATCAAGCCAAGAAGGAGAGGGAGCCTGCGCCAAATTTGTTGCCGAATGAACTGAAGGAGGCGCAACAAAAGGACCCTACTTTGAAGCCCTCCTTTAAAAAACTGCCCATGGCTAAGGACCCCAGACACAACGGAGACATCTTTTCTAAGGATGGCGTATTGTATCGTAGAACGGGCAACTTGGACACGGGGAATAACCAGCTCATAGTACCGACGCAGTACAGAAGCCAGATCTTATAAATGGGGCACTCTCTTCCCTTTAGCGGACATATGGGACAAAACGCCACTATTCAGCGAATAAAAACCCACTATTGGTGGCCAAGAATGAACTTTGACATTATCAAGTATGTGAAATCCTGCGCCCAGTGCCAACGGGTAGCACCCAAGCTTTTGACACCCCCAGTACCCATGGGGTAAATGCCAATAGTAGGGACTCCATTTGAACGGGTTGCTGTCGAAATCATTGGACCCCTGGAAAGGACCAAAAGAAAGAGCAGCTTCATCCTGACCTTAGTCGACACTTGCACAATGTGGGCCGAAGCTGTACCGCTAATATGCATAGATTCCAAGCATGTCGCAGAAGCCATCGTGCACATTTTTACACGGTTGGGATTTCCTCAACAAGTTTTGACGGACAGTGGATCCAAATTCCGTAGCCTGTTAATGGAGGAGATCTTTAAGATCTTGAGGGCTAAACATATCCACACAAGTCCCTACCATCCGGCCGGAAATGGGCTCGTGGAACGTTTTAATGGCAGCCTCACCATGATGTTACGTAAACTGGGTCAGGAGAAACCGGAAGACTGGGACCTATATATCGGCTGCCTTATTCGCTTACCGAGAGGTTCCCCAAGCGTCTACGGGATTCCCGCCTGCTACACTTTTATTTTGCAGACCTATTAAGGGGCAACTTGAAGCCTTATTGCGGTCCCTGACAGACCAAAAGGCTGACGAGACAGTCGTCTCTGCAAGCAAGTATGTATCTGAGCTCAAGGAAAGGTTAAAGCTAGGATGGGATCTAGCCAACACCAACCTTAAGAAAGCCAGCGCTAAACATGCTAAAATATACAATAAAGCTGCAAAAGAGAGAGAACTCCAAATAGGGGAAAATGTTTTGTTGCTACTTCCAACCGGAAGCAATAAACGTCGCATCGGATGGCAAGGGCCGTTTACCGTCCTTAAAATGATCTCACGTACCAATTACAAGATCTCCATCAAAGGAAAGGAGAAGATCTTCCACATAAATCTGCTTAAGAAATATTTGGAAAGACCGGTGCCATCCATCGAGCATCTCCTGGCTGTCGCCATAGCAACGGAAGACGAGGAAGATGATGATGGTTGCATGGAGTACCCATTGCAATTCACAGAATCCTTTAAAGATGTCAAGTTCGGCGACAATCTCTCACCGGAACAACAAACAGAAACCAGGGCGCTACTGAAGCAGTACAGTGCAGTCTTGAAGGATGTACCTGGTCGAACAAATCTCATCGAATTTGACATGAAATTAACAAACGAGACCCCTGTTCGAACCAGAGTGTACCCCATTCCGTACGCCAAAACTGATGCACTTCGTGGAGAAATAGACAAGCTGCGTCAGGCAGGAATTATCAGCGAGTCTACATCTCCTTACAGTTCCAGTGTAGTGCTGTTGCAGAAGCCCAATAAGGAAGTTCGGCTGTGTATTGATTACCGGCTGCTAAACGCTGTAACGGAATTCCAGCCCGAACCGCTCCAAACTGTTTCTGAGTTGTTCACCAAGCTCAGCAAGGCAACAATTTTCTCCAAGATAGACCTCAGTAAAGGCTATTATCAAATACCAGTCAAGGAGGAAGTTAAACCGTTGCTAGCTTTCAGCACTAGTGAAGGACATTACACATTTAATGTGATGCCGTTCGGATTGCATAACGCACCAGGAGTGTTCACCAGAATGATGAGAAAGCTGTTAGAACCTTTGCAAAGTCCCCATATCCATAATTTCATGGATGACATTTTAATTGCAACGGAAACATATGAAGAACATATCGCTACGGTTGCTTGTGGTGGGTTTGATGTTAATACAGTTTGTTGTTAAGAAATCTTAGTGTACCGAATGAGGTCAGCTGTAAAGGTCCCTGAATATAATAAATATTAGAGTAAATTTCCAGGGTACCTTTCTACTACCACAACTATGATCTCATTCAGACTTATTCTAGATAGAATGTAAGATGACTACGTTTGGTGTCTAGGGTTATGAAATGTTAGTGTAAGGTTGCATTAACCAACTAAACATATAAACAATTACACAAATTATTTTATTATCTAATACAACACCACAGTACCATGACAATCACATACAAACTACATAGTAAAAGACTATCTTTAGTAAGTCAGTGGTTGAAAGTTAATGTTTTTCAATTTATTGTCCTGAATCTGATTTATTTGGAATCAGGACTGACAATCAAAATGAAATCATAGAAATTAATTACACCAATCAATTTACATAATGGATCTTATGACCATAATACACATATTATTATATAAGAGTGTAGTTGTATTGTTTAACTGAGGTGACTTCTAGTATACACTGGTTGATTGTTTACTATCATCATCTCTGCATGTTGTTTGTAAGTTTTTATGGACACTGATGGAATGTTTATATCACTATTCTCAGTCTCTTATTTTAATATAATGTTTGTTGAGCGATCAGGTGCCGAAACATGCACTTAACTTGGTAATATGAGGTAGGAATCTTCCTGCACTTCGCTGAACGACAACCTTCAGCTCCCACTTCTTCAAGAATGATGGTGGTTTACTGTTGTCCCCGAAAAAGGCAAGACTGTGGCATGAATATATCGGCCCACTGTAGTCTGGCACCAGTTATTGACAGCAACCAAAACCCTCTGAAATCAGAAGGATATGCCTCCTTCTTTGTAATCAACAGCCTACACTAATATTCAACAACCAGTACAGGCACATTACAAACAAACATGCAAGATCAGCTCTTTACGACAATCCCTTTCACCAGTTTCTTTTGATGTGACCAGGTATACCAGTATTCCTCTCCCCTAATAGTTACAACGCCTCTGCAATTCCAGCAATAATCTGCAATAATAGGTATTATGCTCTGTTGTCCATACGAATCTCTGATAGTCCTTCATATGCTGGATCAATCTCTAGACTCTGTTTTGAGTCTGCAATCTTTGTCCAATGGGACCATGTTTACATTTAATTTTGAATCTATCGTTTCAAATAACGACTCTCAATATGTTTCAAGGCAAATATATTTTTAGTTTTTTGGTCAACCAATCATACTTCGCCTTCCTTTAAAATCCAACCAATCAGGTATCCCGTACCTTTTACCTCATTTACCCAAAGTCGTTTTTTTCAAACATGCCATAAAAAATTGTAAGCAGGCATGATCTTTACTTGACAGTCTGGTCGGGTCCACTATAGTATTATGGCTATAATTAGTTAATTAATGGACTATTTGCGTAACTATTACCATATTCTTTGTCAGCAAGTCCTAAGGTACACGAATATATAATTTATATGGGACTAGTTGGCTTGGTTCAGAAGTACAGAGTTTTTTTTTCTAAGTTAGTGTTTTTATTTTTAGTCTACTACCCGTTCACTTCTTTTCCATGTGCTGTCTTCTCTATTTACGTCCTAATTACGTCCTTTGAAATAAGAGCTAAGGTTGTTTTTGTGACACGAGGTGTCTACATGTTCTAACTTTTTCGTCGTATTTCGGGGAAACCCCCTATGGCAAGGCTTGCCACTTGCTATAGTTGGCTTTTAGTTTAAAATCAATGCGAAACATATTAGCATTTTATCTTTCCTTGCCCCTCCTCGTTCCACAATGCATTTTTTAGGCAAATATTTTCTTAGAACTAGAAAAAGTGATTATGTCAAGGACGAATTTGAAAAATTGGGTACCGTTTTGTTCGTCTTATGCGTTAGCAAATAATAATCTGACGGCGGAGGCGATACCAACAGTTCTAGTAGAAAATTCTTTTGTACTTTCTTATCTTTTCCTTTATGCCCGATATTGTTATATATATTAATTTAGATATTGTATTTAGAAATTCACTACACATGTCCCCCCCTTTAGAACAGACGATCATATGTCAGTTCCTATTTCTTAATACACATAGATAAATTTACTATCTATGCCTGGTGACTACTCTGATGTTCGTCGTACGGATGTCTGCTTAAAAAATCAGCGCCGACGTTGGTTTTTCCGGGAATGTACTCTATGGAAAACTGGAATGGCTGTAAGAGCAAAGACCAGCGCAATAACCTAGCATTTTCATGCCTTGCTTGTGACAGACACACGAGTGGTTTATGGTCTGTCTGGATCCTAAATGATTGTCCATAGAGATAAATCTGGAACTTTTTTATACCCCAGATGACTGCGAGACATTCTTTTTCACTTGTTGAATATTTTTGTTCTGCTGTATTCAACTTACGGCTAGCATAAGCTACTGGGGTTAATTCCCCATCAAGTGAATTTGACCGTTGTAATAAAGCTGCACCCAAACCGATATTACTCGCATCCGTTCTCAGAATGAATTCTTGACTTAAGTCAGGTAATTTCAAAATAGGCCTGCTTGTGAGCTTTTCTTTCAATTCTTGGTATGATAATTCACATTGCGCTGTCCAAATAATTCTATCAGGATTTCCTTTGCGCGTTAAATCAGTCAATGGAGCACATATGGAGTTAAAGTTTTTTATATATTTTTGGTAAAAACGACATAATGAGACAAAAGATAGCACATCTTTTTTTGTTTGTGGTCTTGGTGTTTTTTTTTTAACTTCTCCAGGTTCTTGGGGTCAGGGAACATGTTTCCCTGATGTACTGTATGGCCAAGAATTCCAGCTCTTTACATCCAACACAGCATTTCGTCGGTCTAGCTGTCAAATTGGTCTCTCTCAGTCGATCAAACAACATATTCAGAGAGTTAATGTGTTCCTCAAGTGTTTCTGTTGCTATGAGAATATCATCCATGAAGTTGGTGATGCATGGATTCTTCAGGGGATCCAGTAACTTTCTCATCATCCTCGAAAACACACTCGGTGCATTTTTCAGCCCGAATGGCAACATATTAAATTCATAATGTCCTTCCGAGGTGCTAAAGGCTAAATAAGGTTTTACCTCCGGCCTTACTGGAATCTGATAATAGCTTTTGCTCAGTTCCACTTTAGAGAAATATTTAGCTCTATTCAGCCTGGCAAACAACTGATTTGTATCAGGTAATGGATCCACCTGACCTTCTGTGACAGCATTCAGTTTCCTGTAATCTATAAACAGCCTGTGTTCTCCAGAGGGTTTTCTTAACAGAACCACACTGGAACTGTAGGGAGATTCACTGTGCGAGATAATCCCTTCTCTCAACAGATAATCTATCTCCTCCCTTAAAGCTTTTTCCTTAGCGAACGGAATCGAATAGGCTTTCATACAGATTGGTGTTGGGTCTATGAGTTTCATATCATACTCCAATAAATTTGTATGCCCCGGACGGTCCGTTAACACATCTGTATGATTATTCAGAACCTGTTGAACCCTCTCCCTCTGAATTTCCGTTAAGTGTGTGCTGATTTTTACCTGTGCGGCGGTTTCTTCTTCTTCTTCTTCCGTCCTTAGCCAATGACCGGCAAAGCAGTCAGTGGCCACTACGCCTAGTGGCGTCTTAAGGGCAACAGCGAATAGATTTTCTTTGCCGTTGTTCCCATCACGCCTAATGGCGTCTTTAGGGCAACGACAAATCAATCCATTTGCCGTTGTTTCCGTAATCAAAGTGACTGGCAAACGGGTGATCAGCCCGTTGGTATGTGCGGCGGTTTCACAGGGATGTAAAGGATATTCATGAGAAGTGAGTGGTTCCT
This sequence comes from Oreohelix idahoensis, assembly GCA_024509875.1. Taxonomy (NCBI): domain Eukaryota; kingdom Metazoa; phylum Mollusca; class Gastropoda; order Stylommatophora; family Oreohelicidae; genus Oreohelix; species Oreohelix idahoensis. The sequence goes on along the minus strand of JAMPIV010010506.1, from coordinate 11,687 downwards.
TTTTCATCTCCATTGCAACAGACAAGGTCAGTAGGTGTGTCTCTTCCTGGTTTTCTCTGTCCAGATATTTCTTCAGGAGACTCACATGATAGATTTTCTCTTTCCCTTTCTTATCTATCTTATAATTTGTTCTAGACACCTTCTCTGGAACTGTATATGGACCTTGCCATCCAATTTGCAATTTATTCTGGCTGCCGGGCAGTAGAAGGAGCACCTTCTCTCCCACAGATAATTCTCGATCCTTCGCTTTCTTATTGTAATAGGCAGCATGCTTTTTCCTGGCTTGTCTCAAATTTTCATTGGCAAGTTTCCAGCCAGTTTTAAGACGAGTGGTCAGCTCGCTCACATATTGATATGATGAGGTAATATTTTCTTCTGCCTTTTCATCCGTCCAGGTCCTTAACAAGGTTACATATGGACTTTTAATTTTTCTGACATAGTTTTCATAATATTGGAAGCCTTGTTTTGAGGACATTTCTTCCTCTTGTCATCATATAAGAATCTTCCACTACCAATTTTTTTCTTGGGGTTTGCTTTCCACTTTAATTTCCTTGTGAGAGGTCTTCTCTCTCTTTTATCTTCCTCCAGTTTACATAAGTCCGACTGAGGGATTTTCGGCTTATTCTGGGGTAAGACATCTCTTTGTACTCGCTGCATATTGGCCATTGTAAAACATCCAAGTGAAGACTGTCTGTGAAAAGGGGGCTCCCATTCTACTTTTTCCACTTTATTAATTTTATTTTTCTTTCCATGGTCAGGCCTAAGTTTGCCCCGTGGCGTGTCTAGGTCCTGATCAATTTTCCCACTTGTGGGTGTTCCCTCATGTAGTATGCCACATCTTTCTACAAAATTCTCAATGTCAAACATTTCATCTGGCCAATAATAATTTTGAGCCACCTTTTGGATGATGGTACCTATTTTCTCATGGTCCCCATCTTTTCCAATATGTAAGCTCCTTATCACATCTGCCCTATATGCCTTTGGAAGAACCAACTGTCCGTGACCAGTGGATCCAGTTCCGGCCTTCCTGTAAATCAATGTGGCTTTCATATAGAAATCTCTCTTGCCTGGAGGTGTATGACATTTGGGCAATTTCTTAAAACAAGGCTTGAGGGTCTTATCCGCAGCCTGCGCCATCCTCATCTCATCTGGAGGGGTATTTATCAGATTATTCTCCTCCTGTTTAGACTGTGATCTGGTCTGAAGCGTGGCCATGTATACAGGTCTCTTTTTACACACTTCTGTGTTATGGTTGTCCATCCGACACCAACTACAATATTTCTTTCCTTGGTTAAAGGGTTTTCAGTCATTATATTTCCTTTCATTGAATTGTGAGGGTTTATTATTATAGTCATTGCGTGGCCTATCAAACTGGTGCTTACCTTTGTTCTGGTCTCTATGGTCAAACTTATTAAAGTTTTGAGGTGCCTTAAAATTGTCTACCTGTTTCTTTTTATTTCCAACTACCTCTGCTTGGGCTGCCTGATACCTCTCAGCGACATTGAGTAACTCACCCAGCCTCTCTGCACCTTGTTCCATGAGAAACTTTCTCAGGTCTGGAGCCATGGACTCTCTTATCTGCTCAATAAGGATCATTTCCTTAAGATCTTGGGTTTTCCCCAGAGCAGTCCATTTCTCCAAGTAGGTCTCTAACCGTGCAGAGAACTGGTGATAAGTCTCGCCCGACAGTAGTTTGGCATTCCTAAATTTTTTTCTATAAAATTCCCCATTCTTTTCATGTCTTAACAAAAGAGCCTGCTTTAGCATGTCATAATTCTCCTGATCATCCCTGCTCATCTTGGCAAAAACATCATAAGCTGTACCACGAAGCCCTTGTGATAACTTTAGGCTCCACCTTTCTCTCTCTAAACCATACGTGGTAGCTAAAAGTTCATATCTATTTAGGTAACTTTCTATGTCATCGTCTTTCTCAACAAAATGGTCTAAATGAAAACTCATAGCTGAGGTTGAGGTTCCCTGACTAGCAGTAGCATCGGAGGCAAAGGGACTGGCACCATTTTCAGGAGCATGGCTTTGAAACACAAACTCCCTTAGTCGTAACTCATGTTCCCTTTGTAATCTCTTCTCCTCCTTTTCTGCTTCCCTTTCTGCAGCCTGTCTCCTTTCCTCTCTTTCTGTAGCTAATCTCTTTTCTTCTCTTTCTGTAGCTAATCTCTTTTCTTCTCTTTCTGTAGCTAGTCTCTTTTCTTCTCTTTCTGTAGCTAGTCTCTTTTCCTCTGCCTCCCTTTCTGCCTGTTTCTCTTCCAACTGGAGCCTCTTTATTTCCGCCTCACGATCCAGCCTCTTAATTTCTTTATCTGCCTCTAACTTTCTTTCTGCTTCAAATTTTCTTTCTTCACGTTCAATAAATTTGTCACATTCAGTTGTGACATAAGCAATCATAATTTGCCCCTCCATTCCCAGCTCTTTAGCAGCCTGCACAGCAGCAGGTCGAAACTTTGCCAGGTGAGCCATTTTGTACTAGGCAAAACCTTTTAAAATTTCTAACTAGACAAATTTCTAATTATAACTAACAATTTCTAATTATAACTAAGAACAACCACAGGCACTGATAGCTCAACCACTAATTAATTTCTCCAAAAAGGAATGCTTTTAGTTTTATACTATCTGAGATCCCTAATATAATTGATAATATTTTAAGAATTTAAAATCCCAGAAGCAAACTACCCAATATAGCTGGTGTTATGAAAAGTTCAATCCCGGACGAGCCCCCAATATATGTGGTGGGTTTGATGTTAATACAGTTTGTTGTTAAGAAATCTTAGTGTACTGAATGAGGTCAGCTGTGAAGGTCCCTGAATATAATAAATATTAGAGTAAATTTCCAGGGTACCTTTCTACTACCACAACTATGATCTCATTCAGACTTATTCTAGATAGAATGTAAGATGACTACGTTTGGTTTCTAAGGTTATGAAATGTTAGTGTAAGGTTGCATTAACCAACTAAACATATAAACAATTACACAAATTATTTTATTATCTAATACAACACCACAGTACCACGACAATCACATACAAACTACACTGTAAAAGACTATCTTTAGTAAGTCAGTGGTTGAAAGTTAATGTTTTTCAATTTATTGTCCTGAATCTGATTTATTTGGAATTATGACTGACAATCAAAGTGAAATCATAGAAATTAATTACATCAATCAATTTACATAATGGATCTTCTGACCATAATACACATATTATTATATAAGAGTGTAGTTGTATTGTTTAACTGAGGTGACTTCTAGTATACACTGGTTGATTGTTTACTATCATCATCTCTGCATGTTGTTTGTAAGTTTTTATGGACACTTCTTCATAACCCTCCACTCCCAAAGGAGCATAGGCCTTCAACAAACACATGCCAAGTCCTCCTGTCCCGTGCCATCATCTCAAGTTCTTTCCATGTTCTCCTCATCATTTTCACCTCTGTTTCCAACTCTCTTCTCCATGTACTTCTTGGTCTTCCTCTGCCTCTCTTTCTCGGGGGGTTCCAGAACAAGGACTGCCTTGTAATGCTATCAACAGGTTTCCTCAGTGTGTGTCCTATCCCTCGCCATCGTCTTCTTCTCATCTCTTGTTCCACTGGCACTTGTCTAGTTCTTGTCATCAGTTCCACGTTGGTAACCTTGTCATACCATTTTAATCCCTCTATTCTACGCAAGCACCCATTTATGAAAGTCTGTAGCTTTTTGGTTGTTGTCTTTGTTGTTCTCCATGTCTCCGAGCCATACAATAGGACTGACTTCACATTTGAGTTGAAGATTCTTATTTTCGTGTTGGATCCGATTTCTCTTGATCTCCATATATTTCCCAATGCAATGAAAGCTCCTCTTGCCTTTTGTATTCTTATTTTGATATCGCTGTCTGTCCCTCCAACTTTGTCTATATTACTGCCAAGATATGTGTATGATTCTACATCTTGAATTGGTGTTTCTTCAAGTTCAACCCTGTTATCATTACCTGCATTTATTCTCATTATTTTTGTCTTTTCCCTGTGTATTTTCAGACCCAATTGCTGTGACCTCTCATCGAGTGTTTTCAATTTGTCCTGCATCTGATTACGGTTATGGGACAGAAGAGCCAAGTCATCAGCAAAATCCAGATCATCCAACTGCTTAGTCAGAGTCCACTGGATTCCATTTCTGTTGTGTGTGTTGTCGATGATCTCATAACCCAATCTATTGCCAGCAAGAAAAGAAATGGAGACAAGAGGCATCCCTGTCGCACTCCTGTTCTTATCCCAAACGGTTCTGTAAGCTGTCTTTCATGAAGAACTCTGCATGTAATGTCTTCATATGTTTTCTTTATTAAATTAATGATCTTCAGGGGAACTCCATAATGCCTCATCAATTTCCAAAGTGATTCTCTGTCTACACTGTCAAATGCCTTTTCGTAGTCCACAAATCCGATGTATAGTGGTGAATTCCATTCCAGACTTTGTTCAACTATTATTCTCAAAGTGGCTATCTGGTCTGTACATGATCTGTTTTGTCGAAAACCTGCTTGTTCATCTCTCAGTTTCTTGTCTATGGACTCTTTTAATCTCTCAAGGATAATCCTGTTTAATACTTTTCCTGGCACTGATAGTAACATTATTCCTCTATAATTTGTGCACTCTTGTAAATTTCCCTTCTTAGGCAACTTAACCAGATATCCTTCCTTCCATTCTGCTGGTATCTCTTCCTTTTCCCAGACTTTACCAAGTAATTTATATAATATCTCTGTAGCCGTGTCGATATCTGCTTTGATGGCCTCTGCTGGAATGCCATCAGGTCCAGACGCTTTTCCCTCTCTTAGAAGCTTTATGGCTTTCTTTATTTCTTCCTTCGTTGGTCTTTCACCGTTAATTTGTAGCTCTTCTTCTGCTGGCTGGATGTCCGGCGGGTCTTGTGGAGCTGGTTTATTGAGAAGGTCCCCAAAATATTCTGTCCACCTCTTCATTTGCTCTTGTATATTGCTGAGCAGTTTCCCATTCTTGTCTTTTATGAGGCAACTTGTTTGCTTGTATTTCCCTGTTAGCTTCTTTGTGCTGCTATACAGTTCTCTCATATTTCTTTTGGCTGCAGCATCTTCTGCCTCTCTTGCCAACTCCTCAATATACTTCCTCTTGTCTCTTTTGATACTTCTTTTTACTTCTTTGTTTGCTTCTGTGTACACTTCTTGAGCCTTGGCTTTGGAGCTTCTAGTTTTGCTTGTGTTTAACTCTGCTTTCTTGTTTTTTCTGTCTTTTATCTTATTGATGGTTTCTGTTGTTATCCATGCTTTTTGTTGTCTTCCCTTTTCCCCAGTATTTCTTCACATGTCTCCTTCCATACTGTTTTGACCTGCTGCCAATAGTCTTCTGTATTCTCTACATCTTCCAGCTGTTGGAGCACTTGGAATTTGTTGGATACTGTGACCGCAAATTTGTCTCTTGTTTCTTGATTTCTTAGCTGTCCTACATTAAACTGTTGTCTATAATTTTGCATTGTTGCATATCTCTTGAGTTTCATTTTTACTTTGGCTATCAGAAGATGGTGATCTGATGCCACATCTGCTCCTCTATATACCTTTACATCCTGCAATGATGATCTAAACTTCTTGTTTATGCATATATGATCAATCTGATTTTCTGTTCTATGGTCTGGTGATATCCATGTTGCCTTGTGTATTCTCTTATGTGGAAACATGCTTCCTCCTATAGCCAGTTGATATGAAGCACAGAAGTTTGTGAATAGCTCTCCATTTTCATTCATTACTCCTAGCCCATGTTTTCCCATGACTTCTTCGAATCCAGTGTTGACTGTACCTATCTTTGCATTCATGTCACCCATCAAAATTGTGATGTCTCTTCTTTTTACTTTATCCATAATTTCCTGTAGTTTAGTATAAAATGCTTCTTTCACAGACTCTTCTTTGTCATTAGTTGGTGCATAACATTGGATGACATTTACATGAATTTTCTTTTTAGCTGTTTTGAAAGAAGCTGTTATTATTCTTGGTCCAACAGCTTCCCATTCATTTAGTGCTTTCTGTGCTTCTTTAGATAACATAAGAGCTACCCCTTCACTGTGGTGTGAACTTTCGTCTTCATGTCCTGAGGACAGCACCAATTCACCTGTGATGAGTTTCTTCCTGTCTACCCCCTTCCACTTTGTTTCACACATTCCCAGAACCTCGATTTTGTATTCCCTCATTTCTGTTGCTACTTGCGCCACTTTCCCTTGTTCGTTTAATGTCCGAACATTCCAGGTGCCAAATCTGGAAGTTCTCCTAGAAGAAAGAAGGTTAGTCAGCAACACAGACTCCTTTCGGCTTTCTCTGTGTTGCATCATACGCCTCCCCGCGAGAGGACCTTCCCCTGTCTTGGATGGCTGTATTTTATTTTCTTTATTTGACTTGTCCATATTTGTTGAAGTTTTTTGTGGTTTAAATTTTTTTACAGGATGGTGTAACCGGCCCCATGCCCAACCCTCCTTAGTCGCTTTTTACGACATGCTTGGTAGGGGACAGTGTTACTATTCTTTGCTCCCCTTTCGGGCCCCGGTAACACACGGGTGTTTATGGACACTGATGGAATGTTTATATCACTATTCTCAGTCTCTTATTTTAATATAATGTTTGTTGAGCGATCAGGTGCCGAAACATGCACCTAACTTGGAAATATGAGGTAGGAATCTTCCTGCACTTCGCTGAACGACAACCTTCAGCTCCCACTTCTTCAAGAATGATGGTGGTTTACTGTTGTCCCCGAAAAAGGCAAGACTGTGGCATGAATATATCGGCCCACTGTAGTCTGGCACCAGTTATTGACAGCAACCAAAACCCTCTGAAATCAGAAGGATATGCCTCCTTCGTAATCAACAGCCTACACTAATATTCAACAACCAGTACAGGCACATTACAAACAAACATGCAAGATCAGCTCTTTACGACAATCCCTTTCACCAGTTTCTTTTGATGTGACCAGGTATACCAGTACTCCTCTCCCCTAATAGTTACAACGCCTCTGCAATTCCAGCAATAATCTGTTGTCCATACAATAGGATAGGTATTATGCTCCTGATAATAATCATATATAATTTAGTTGGTGTTACGGTATATGCTATTAACGCCGTCTGCTAAAGGTTAGCAGACGTGCAATCGTAAAGGTTAAGACATTTAATATATTGCGATAGATGTTTCAATTATTGAACGCTCCATACACGATCGATTATGACGTGTCTAGCGTTGTTTAGGACACAGTCGGTAACTAGGAGACGCTACCCTTTGTTACTTGACCGCCAAGCTGAATAGCTGCGTTTTTCTAACCTTCCAATTCAATGGCATGATATAGCCATTTATATGTGCATTTTTGATGGACCAGGGTCAGTCCTAGAACTCTATATGAGAGGAAAATTTATGGAGGTTAGTATTTAACTAGAATTCTCAGAAGGAGGAGAATAATCGTCAAATTCGTATGAAATATTCAGACTCGCAGTCTCACTGTCGGCAGGTAGCCATGTCTAGCTGCGCGTGCATATAGCTGTGATGTTCTGACGACAATACTGCATTGTATCCTTAAACGGACATTGACACGTAAACCAGCAGTCTACGTTATTGATTAATTTATGCATGACTTATAAGGACTTATGTTCTGTTCCTGTTTGAAATGATCATCCTGTGTGTACATGTGATTAAATATTACGGACTCAATCTGAAGGCATTAATTACTTCATTAATGTTGCTGAGTTCAAGTTACATGAACTACTTCTTCATACCATGCTACTGAGTTGTATGAACACCTTCACCCTAATTCGCGTAATACTAAACAAAGCACGATTAACAAGAGATCACTAAAGTAACCATACTCAGTGCATGATCTTCAACCGGCAAATAACTCAGCAACAAAGTGGCGGCCGAATGCGGGGAACGACAGAAAAAAGAAACAAACTTCTGTTCCTTACGCACATGTTAACCATAATATTTATGATCAAGTTTCGATCACATGATCCAGTCGAAGATGACGTCTTACTCATTCTAATGCCTAACAACGTGATGTCACTGAAAGTCGTGTAGGTGATCTGTCGGAGAAACCAAAGTCGTTTTCTAAGTCTAACCAGGGGAAAAATGAGCCATTGAAGCAAACACACGATATGGACTACAGGAGCAGACAGTCAGGGGCATTAGCCTAGCTGTTGACGACCTCTAGCACTGATCTAAGCAACGGAAAAGATAAGTCTAGTTGTTTTAATACTGTCGTCATTGCAAACAGTAATACTGAGTCCATGCCTTTTGCCTGCATAGGCATGTCTTTTCTGAATGTGTTTCATGTATTTTTTTGGGTTGTTTTAATGTGTTGTTAATTAGTGGGAGGTAGGGAGGATGAACCGAAATTAGATTCTGTGGCTCTCACGATGCCTGAATTGATTTCGGTCGTTTCTTAGGGCAGTTAAACGATTGCACTTTTGGAAGCCCCATTGAGGTTTGCCATTGGACTGTCTGTCCAAATCTGCTGTCGTTTGACGATTTGTGTTAGCTGTACCGTTCCGTAGATAACTGGTGTATTTTATTCGTACTCAGTTCACAATTTTATTCAGTTTTGTATCATGTTCGTTAACTATTTCGTCCAGTCTCCTCTTACTATCATTTATTTGATGATTGTTAAATGGTCGTCCGTTATGAGTCCTGTGATGTCATCATTTTTTGCAGTCATTTTTTTTTTGTGTACTTTGAATATTAAGTTGACCTCGAGTCAGACCTTGACCCTTCATTTGGCTTGTGACACTTCCGCTTGTTTTATTTAGTTCATAAATTCATTTTTAATTGTGAAAATGTCTTGTTTGCGTCTTGACATTGTTTGTACCCTTTAGTTGCATCATTGTTTTGTTTGTCCTCATGATATATATTAAATACTACATTAATAATATGATATTATATGCAATAATACACTTGTAATTTAATTTAATTAATTTTTTCTGATATTTAAGGTTAATATGGGACATTGCATAATTATGCAGTGATAGTCCAAGAAATTAGCACTACAATTTATAAAAGATGCCTAAGGCATAATAATATAATATATATATTGACCAAATAAAATAATCTTATAGTCTACCTTTGAGGTAATAGACCCATTGTATATTATTTAATATACTTTTCTGGTACTAAGAGAGTGACTTAGTACATTGAACAATATAATTACTAGGAATCATACCCAACATTATTGGATATTAAGATTAATTGTGTGATGTAATTACATTATAGTTAACAGATATCATAACTATTTATGATATAGTTCGTATTTAGATACAATATTGTTACAAAATATTGTCTATTAGTTGAACTTAGACATAAGAGTTCAATACTATTGTGATTATTTATATTGAATATTCCTAAGTTGAGTAAGTATAATAATTACTCTGAAGCTACTATTGACTATTTTAATCAGTAATTATCAATAATTACTTACAGATAAAAGTCAAAATGCTTACTATAGACCATTTCGTTAAAATTGGTAAGGAATATGGTTATAAATCTCAAGAACTTCGTCAGTTTGCTGAGGCAGAACTGGAAAAATATAAAGCAGAAATGGAGGAACGTGAAAGAAAAGAAGCAGAGAAAAAGGCTGCATTAAAGAAAGAGGAAGAGGAACAAAAGGCTGCATTAAAGAAAGAGGAAGCAGAACGTGAGATGAAGCAAATTGCCAAGGAAAATAGATTAAGAGAAATTGCTCAACAGGAAGAAGAGAATAAATTGAAACGAGAGGAAATTATTTTACAACAAGAAATGGAATTGGCGCGTATTAAATTGGAGACAGCAAGATTACAAGCACAAAGTGCTGATGCAAACCAGAATAATAACGCACAAAATGGATCGTCATCCAGCCAAACTAAACATTTCTACAACTTTAAATTACCCACTCTCAACTTAAACGTGGACGACCTTTCATCGTTCCTGTCACGTTTTGAACAGACTTGCAAAACAAACCATTTGCCTGAAGAGTCATGGGTACTCAAGTTAAATGAATTCTTGGTTGGAGAACCACTGACGGCTTCTCAAAATGCTGACCCATCAATAGCAAATAACTACGGTGCTATTAAGTCCTTGCTTTTACGAAGGTTTCACCTGGACGAGGAACACTGTAGGTTGAAATTTAAGGGAATTTTACCTGAATCTCCAAAAGATTTTGCAGGATTCATTGCGAACATACGCAATACATTTAATAGATGGGTTGAACTGGCAGAAGTCAACAAATCGTACGACAAATTAGTTGATTTACTACTAAGGGATAAGGTATTATCTTCGGTTAGCCAGCCATTTTTTGCATATTTGCAGGAGCGTAAACCAGGTACTATGGACGAGTTAGAAAAAATTTCTTTAAACTACTGTTCGGCACATCCGAATGCAACCATTTCTAACTCCTCATTAAGAGAACCTCTACCTGTGGCGTCTAATATGGCCTACAATCATAATAACAAACAAAGACATCACAGTGTAGACAGAAGCAGGTTCCAAAGAAATCACAATGTTAACTTTCAGAAGGGACATAATAATGATTTCAACAATAAAAATGAGTTCAACAGAGGTAGATCACGAGATAGAAATTATTCACCTCAAACAAACTACCACAATGGTCAACATAACACTAAATATAATCGATCACATACTCCCAATAATAATAATAACTGGAATGGTAATAATCATGGCTCGAGACATCGAGATAATAGTTACTATAGAGGACGACGAGATAATTCTAACAATTATACTCGGAATCGATCTCATTCTCGGGGATCATCTCATTACAACCATAATACAGGGGCGGCAGTTACAAATAATACTACCCCTATAGCTCAGGTCCCATTTGACAATAATACAACACAGTCTTCTGCTGCATGTTTTGCTATTAATTATAATGTGGCAAATAGCTGCCAACAATGCAATCTTATTTTTCAGAAGGCGAAAGAAACAGTGCTTAACTGCGGACATATTACACCAGAGGTAGGTCTTGCAGTCAACGATGGAACAGGCTTACTAATTTTTAACAGGGGATTAGTTAATGGATCCGTCGTCTCAGTGCTGAGGGATTCAGGATCCACAACGATTGGTGTACGTCAGTCGCTGGTACATCCTAGCTGTGCGACAGGAGAATATGTACGCTGCATGACATTTGGTGGAACTATTGAGTTCTACCCAACAGCTATTGTTCATATTAGAACACCCTTTTTCACAGGGAACGTAAAAGTATGTATGCTAAAAAAGCCTATAGCTGATCTGATGGTTGGTCGTATACACGGCAGTAAAGATTGTACTCCAGATGAGATCATAGAATGGGAGAAACATAACCTATGCACTGGAAACGCCGTGACGACTAGAGCGCAGACTCAACTCATGGAGAAAGTTGATGATAATAAAATGGATGCAGACAACCAAGAGGAATTTGTAGTCAATTCACCTATTGACAGGGAAACATTTGCAACTAAACAAAAAGAGGATAAATCTTTAAAAAAAATTTTTAAGCTGGTTGATAAAGTTGACAATCTATCCTCAGGTAATAATAACAAACATTGTTTTGTTATTAAAAATGACATATTGATTAGATGTTTTAATGACAAATCACAAATGAAACAACAAGTTATGGTCCCGTATACTTTTAGACGGTACATTCTTCAACATGCACATGACTCACATTGTGCTGGACATATGGGATAT
>JAMPIV010010505.1:412500-495365 GCA_024509875.1 Oreohelix idahoensis | reverse complement strand
TACTTCCGACTTTCGATTGCATTTGTGCAAACTCATAAACACATCGGTGAACTTATATCCTGGCTAATACTTTTCCCAACATAATCTCCCCAGACGGGTTATCTGTATTATTGATACAGAGATGGGCCATCGGAAGCGATTACATATTATCACCTGTGTTTACGTACATCTCCCAGACGGCTTTCCCAGACTGATAGTCTGGCTTTCTCTCCATCGATCGTGCGATACCACCTTGTGTCAACAATGACTGTCTCTATCAAAGGTGGCTAGGCGACTTAAGTGGTAAAAGTATTATCCGCTGACCTGTCTAATTAGCCTTGTCATACTACGATTCACGTGGTGAAACGTAAACAAGTCTGGAAGCGGCTAGGCAAGAATGTAGGAGCATAAAATATGGCAAATAATAGGACGATCGGTGAGGAAAATGAAGAAATGAATTGATACTGCAGGAGAGAACGAAAGTTATGAAAAAGTATACAACTAATTTCGTCACCGCAATGAAGATAGTCCTTAAACCAAACCAAACCAAACTTCACTAGAGCAGTGTAGCAAATGTAACCATAATAAGTAATATGAAGTCAGTGATAACTTCACTAGAAGTACTCCAAACAGTACAGTATAGCAATTGTAACCACAGTAAGCAGTATTAGATCGTCAGTGATAACTTCACTAGAAGTGCACTTAAAAGTGCAGTGTAGCAAAAACAGTACCACAGTTAAGCAGTGTGTACGCGTCACTGATAACGGCACCAGAGCTTTTAAAAAAAGTGCAGTGGAGGAACTGTGCAAATTAAATCCGTTGTAAAAAGTGATACGCACAGTGCAAAGACAAAGACTTACATACATTGATCGTATTATACGAATAGCTGAGAAAAAAATGCTGAAGAAAGTTAACAAAACGGACTTAAGATATCATTTCAAGTGGACGTCAACAAAAAGAGGGACCTTCATACATCGTGAATCTGGTTGAAAAAGCGTTTGTTTTCTCCTTCGTCGTTCGCTCTCTTATAATCACATCTATCGCTCTGTGGCGGCTGGGGTGAATTAAAGGTGGCACCAGAAGGATGATAGACGATAATTAACACAGTGCGTGGATAATTCAATAATCTCGCCAGAACTTCCTATCATTTTAGTCGCGTACAAGTAGAAGGAAAGTCCTGGTAGAAGATTATAGAAGGGATTCTAGAGAAAGCGGCTGGCACAGGCTGGTGAAACGTAAATGACTTTGTTTGACATTTCGTCACCTGGTAGAAATCATGCACGACCAGAGCCAAGTGATCCGAACATTATTACTGTTTACTAGCTTGTATGATACATAAAGTATTCACCACTATTACAGAAACTTCTCTGTCTATGAGGGTTTATCAGGTTTGACACTGATGTTAACTATTCTGCTACAAGCCTATGGCGAAAATAGAGTTTACTAACGTTCTAGACTATCACTGGTCTCAACCGGAGTGTGTCTTGAGGATGCTATCGTAAAGAGTGCTGATGATTTGTTTGCCCGTTATTGTATTCTTCTTCCAAGCCTGAGTAGATCCCGCCTCCCATCAGTTATTTTTCGAACTGCCGGCAGAATCTGGCTCCCACGAATTACTGGAGGTTGGGCTAAACTGAAAAAATTATTTCAGTTCCCGCAATCAAGGATCTGCCACGTGCAGGTAGCTTGTGGGTTACCCAGAAAAACGCTGAAAGTGTTATTGTTTTTGCCATTCGCTGAGTCCATTCCCAAGCATAAGGTACGAATCCGGCATATTTTTAGACCTCTCGTCTGTTACAAAGAAGAAGACCTGTCTGCTTGAGCTATGCGCTGTACTGTCGGCGTTTTGAACGCTGGTCAAGCTGGTTATGTAACGACGATTCGGTATGCCCCATAGTGAAACGCTCGTATCACATTTAAGACTAACTGTGGGAGCCGCGCTGGTGTAATGGTTACAACGTTGCGCTGGCGACCAGGTATTCAAGGTTCAAGCCCGGGCGTCAGCATTTGAAGGCGTGTCAACGACCGGGATTTTGACTGAATAACCTGAACGGCTTCTGAGATAAACCCTCTGTGGATGGGAAGGGGCGAAGCTCCTGACCGGGTTGGAAGGAAAGTCCACAGGCTCCCCAGCCTCGCAATGACATGTCATTGGGTCGAAGGTCTGAAAACCCAAGTGCCGCTGGTTAAGGAAAAAAAAAAAGACTAACTATAGAAAGCTAGTGAAGGGCATCGCTCACAAGCAAAGAAAAATAAAGGGACCAATCTCTGTCCACTGAAAAGGTAGGGGGAGACACAAATAATCCATTAAATATGCTCGAGGAAAAAAAAAAACTTAAAAAAGATAGAAAAATAGTGAAGATAAAGATGATGAAGAAGATAATAAGAAGGGTAGCAAAGATAACATTATTTCATAAAGTTGGCGGTCTGTCTCAGGCTTCTCCTTTAAAGGGGGTGTGAATTCCAGCGAGCTTCTCTCGTGGAGTTGACTTTCTTGGAGGACTTGCTCTACTATTTGATTTTCCCTTTATTGGACACATAGATGTTTGTCCGATTGTTAATTTGTTTAAAAGACGGCATTTGAGCCTGCAGTGCCCGGTTCTGATTCTGAAAATTATCAATTGATCTCTTCTTGGTAAAGTGTAGTATGCTTGTCTTATGTCAGACTGTGAGTGTTTTCCATACCATTTTTCTTTGAAGTAAATTTAAAAAATTACCTTTATCACTTCATATGTTGTCTTATCCTCATTCTGAATTGTTTTTCTGCTTCATTGGTAAATCTGTCTGCATTATCATTTGGTAAGAGATAATTCAACAACACGTTGGGAAAAAAATGAACAGCAGTAAATTAAATAAACAATACTAGGGTTAAGCACACGACGTGACAACTCCTGACTGCCTGCTAGTGGTCCCTTTCATAGCTGACATCAATACTAAGAAAGTGGCTGAGATAAGTCTAACGTGCAAAGTAGGATAAACATTCGCAGTATACCCTAATTATAACCGAAAGTGCTCACCTCGGGTCAGGTTGAACGGTATGTCGAATCTCTTTAAAAAAAAATATATATATAAGCAGTTGATTTTGCTTACTTCCCGACGGCGTAACAAGCTGAAATTTGGGGATGTTATAGAGATATGGAAACGTTATGTTACATGACATTTTAATATCATAGACAAGACATACATATCTAGTTTTATTATAAAGATCTCTGGTCATAGTTCTGGGCATTGATCTCGGCCCGCTAAAAAAAAACTGTGACAGAACTGTCAACGCGTTCAGACGAACGTAATGTTCTGCGTGTGTTATGTTATGTTGTGTGTGTGTGTGTGTGTGTGTGTGTTCCATGGTAACATTTACAGAAGCTGTTTTCCGTTGTTGGATTAGTACGTAAGCGTTTCATGGGATAGGTTGTCTTTTAGTTAAAAAAATGCAAATAGTTCTACACTATAATTGCAAGTAAATATTTCCTTACTTTCGTTGTCTCTTGATGTCATCGAGTCCTTGTTATTTCTGTTTTCTGCTTTATCGTCGTTCTCTCCTTCTTCTCAAGACAGTTGTGGTTTTCGCTACGTGAGATTGTATTATGCTATATGGATATCCTTTCTATGTCTGCGGCGAGAAAGGCGTGATGTTTACTGCACCCTAGATTCCTTACCTTTCTTGCAGCTTTTAGCTAACACAAGACTAAATTTTATTGCACGCTGTGAATAACCATTACTATTTCTACAGCTAAAAAGCGAGTTTAACGCACCCTTGATTTCTTGACTCTTCGTCTTTCATAAATATTCATCTCCACTTTCGCTGTTACTCTACAACTGTTTTTTGTTTTTGTCTGGCGTTCTTCCGTAGATCTGCGTTTGTTATTAATCTGTCCACGCGATACGGAGTCGTTTATTGGTGAATGTTTGCAGTGGATACGTGATGTTCTCGGTGACATGTTAATTTCCGTATCATAGAATAGGACAAATTTTATATTTGTGTTGAACGGCCTACTTTTTATTTTCGTCAAGAAATGCAGAGCTCCAATTGGTCGCAGAGTGTTTAAGGCCAGTTTGGCTTTATAACGTCTGCACATATATCTTGATTTGGTCCTTCTTCTATGTCGGCGTTTTCCCCCAGAAAGCTAAAGCATTGTATTTATAAAATCCTGCGATCATTGGTATTTTATTGCAAGGCTTCTTAAAATAGATCCCACGGCCCGTGCACACGGAATAGGGGGGGGGGGGGGGGGTGGGGGGGGGTGGTGGTCCATGTACATAACGCTTCTTAAAATAATCTGACTCGAATTTTGTGTGAGGTACATCGCTCGAGCCAGGCACGTGTTAAATTGTTTGACATCGCAACACAATATCCTGCATGAAGTATAGGTAGAGCGACAGAAAATTAAATGGTTTTGTGAGAATGGATCGCGATAAACTACCGCTACAGCAGCAGATCTGGTCTCGGGGCACGGGGAAGACCAAGAGACAGATGGATAGACACCATCTCAGACATCCTACAACCTACCCTCATTCCTGTCCTGTTCTCATTCTATAATTGACTAGACACAGTATTAAAGTCTTTGTCTTGTGTAGTCTGATCTGGACTGTATAAAAGGGGGCTGCAGAAGTGATTGCGTCATTAATTAAGCTGGATCGTTCCTATGTACATATCCGGTGTTATGTGGTGTAAATCTCGCTAATGACCCCTGGCCACGAAGCACTATTTTTGTGGTGCCTAGTTGGCAGGGAGGATAGTGCGATTGACGGTGGTGTCGTTCGGAAGTTCCTGGGTTCGAGTCTCCGATAAGCCTATCACTTCTGTTGTTTGTCTGTTGTCTAGTTTTCTATTTCTTTATTTTTCACGAGTACCTGAAACAAACATTTATGTGTATTATTTATGATCCTACGACGACACGGGCTCACGGCAGCCAACACGACACTTGGCTCAAGACCACAAAATTCAGCTTCCCACGACGCTTCATGGCAAAGGTGGAAGGAAAAAGGATAAGCAAAGTAAAAAAGGAGCACAGTAAAATAACCAACACAAATGTTGTGGGAGTTTCGATTCTGACACATAGGCTTACTTTCAACTACTTCTTCACATAAAGTTTTTGCATAAAATCTAACACGAGTTTTTGTTTGAGGGGCAGCACCGCCGCAGTTTTCATTCTAGGTTTAACACAGGTGCCTAATTTAATTGAATTTCTTCCTTAGCGACACTCACAAATTTCAGTGTTATATTTATGTGTAGAGATAAGGAGAAGAAGACGATGGAAATGGATAGGTCACTCATTAAGGGAACCTGTTGATAGCGTTATCTGTGCAGTCTCTGCTGTGGAATCTGCAGGGTAAGAGAGGTAGAGAAAGACCAAAATGAAGACATAGAGAAAAAAAACTGGAGACAAGACATGAAGGGGATGATGATGATGATGATGACTTCTGTGTTATTTTGTTGTATCGTTCTTCCCATCTCTCATTGTTTCTTCTTCTTGAAGTACCATGCCTAGTGACGTAGGAGATCATTGTCTCCCCACAACTTCCTGTCTCCAAGTACAATTTATCAATCAATTCTGCTGTTGAACTTCTTTCCATGCCACGATGTCAGACTGTTCAGTATTTGCTCTCTTTGTCTCCCCCTGTCTGTTTTTCCTTCAATCTTACCTGTTGTTACGATATATTCCAGCTTTCCTTTTCTCATAACATGACGCCCGCCCCCCCGCCCCCCCCCCCCCCCCCCGCCGCCCCCCCAAAAAAAAAAAAAAATAATCGTGGACTGCTTCTTTCTAACTTGTGAAATAAGTTTCCTTGCGCATTGGCCTCTTTCACATTACTCTTATTTTTTGGGTGTTATGTCGTGATAGCGACTACCCTTGATTGTGCGCTGTTTTATTTCAGTGCTTAGCTGGTCGTATGTCTTAACACGGTTCACTGCCGGAGCGAGGGGATAGCGCCGTTTGGATGCCCGTGGATTCTGGATCGATTCTCTCTTTTATTGCCTACCATTTACATATTTTCGTTGTTTGTTCACTGCTGACGACAGGAGCGTGGGGGTGGGATGCAGGGAGGCTCTTAATCTATAGCCCTAGGGCCCGAGTTCATATGGAGGGTATCCGGATAAGTAGGTTGAATAGGGGATGAGTTCAGGGGCCTAGCACATTCGCTGCTCTCATTACGGTTGAGCGCGCGATGGATAGAGTGGATAGAGCGCTGTAGGATATGACCTAAGGACGACCCAGACTAATTATAGACGCAATCACTTCTGCAGTTTTAGTCCTTAGGTACATATCCCGGTTATGTGGGGTAGTTGTGCCAGATCTCTGTCGGTGAAGCACTATTTTAGTAGTGCTCAGCTGGCAGAGAGGATAGTAGCGATTCGCGCCCGTGGCTAGGCACTGGGTGCCGTTCGGAAGGTCTTGGTTCGATTCCCGGTAAGCCTATCGCTTCTGTTGTTTTTCTGTTGTCTAGTCTTCTACTTCTTTATTTTTCATTGAGTGCCTGATAATATACCTTTGTGTGTTGTTTGTTTATTTATTTACTGTTTATAGACCTCAGGTTTCCCCTCATGTTTATACGTTCCTAAAGATCGGAAACACTGTAAAGAGCTTTGCAATGGGAGATAATTAATCGTCCAAAGAAGTCCAAATATTACAACCCGTAGTTTCTTGACGCTGTAAGGCGACAGGAGTACGACTCGCATTTGTTATCCTCTCTTGTTACCGGGTGTCCGGTTATAAATAATGCACAGTGTTTAAATCTGCACAGCGAAAGATATCAGAAATAGTACACAGTTTTGCCCTATTGCGCGTTTTGTTTGTTAATATTGCCGCTTATTATTAGAAATTATAGAAGGAAGAATAAGGTTTACAGACATCAGCTGAAGTCGTAGAGTAAGAATTAGCCTGGTGTGAAATTGTTTTCATTTGGGTCATTAAATATCCAAATGAGGAGAACCGTGTTCAGGCAGACGAAAACTGAGACAAGGAGTTCTTCTTCTTCTTCCTCGTTCGCCCTGAAAAGGACGGTGGTTGCGTTGTGTCTGTTTACGCCCTGGTCCTGATGCAAGCAGTACAGCTATGGGTCGCTGACTGCATTCACTATTGCTGCATCTTGGGGTCCCAGACAAGGAGTTCTATTACAAAGTATGGCAAGAGACATTACCGAGGGAACTGTATAATACAGTGAGACAGTATTTAACAAGAACAAAAGTTAATATATATATATAAATTAGGACGGTGAAGGTCTGGTGATGTTCTTATAAAACATATGACTTATGACAAATGAAAGTCAATTAAAATTCACACAGTTTTACAGTTTTGATTTACTGTATTTGGACTATGGAGGGGAGAAAAGATACTATATATTTGTATATCGGAAATCAGATTTTAATATCTTGAATTAACTACATTTTTTATCCTAATTATAACACATCAAGGGTTGAATGGTATACTTTGTCTTTAAAAAAAAAAAGTTAATTAAATATCTAACTAAACACCTCAGGACTTAACACCCCTCCCACATGTTTATTTTTGTTTTGTGTTTTTTTGTTTTGTATGGTTTGGTTTGGTTTATCTCTTTTGTTTTTGTTTCTTTGTTTAGTTTTTTTCTCTTCTTTCTAAATGCATGCAAAATTGGTAATTTTGATTTGCCCTATTTGAAATGATTGGACATGAGATGTATCTGCAGTTATTCATATTATGTGGAATTCAAAACAATATAAATCATAATTATAACACATCAGAGGTTAAAAGGGACATTTCTCATCATAACATTTTAAAAATACCCAGAGAGACATTACGCGCAGCGATAAAATAAATTGAACATCAATCGGAAACTCATTCAAACTATTGAACAATTCTAAGCTAAAGCCGCCACTTCTGTTTTCTTGTATTAATGGCACACTTGGAGTATGGTTTCACACATTCAAGAAGTCCCACAGAGTTGTCAGTTCTCCGCTTCCTTGTTAATTCAGTATCTTTCTGAAAATAAATGTAACATCAATCGGAAAGTGTTTCATACTTTTGAACAATTCTAAGTTAATGTAGGATCCATTCCGGTTATATTAATAATGCAAGGAGAATGGTTTCACACAATCAAGGAGTCCCGCAGAGATGTCTGTTCTCAGCTTCCTGGTTAATTTAGCATTTTCTGAAGCACATATTGTCAGACGCTGCTGATAACCACACATTCAGAATTAGTATTAGAGGTTGGCCAATCACCAGCTTGCGATTTTCCTTTGATATAGATGACCTAGCCAGAGAATAATAGGCTAGGAGCATGTTAACCATATCACATGTCCTTAAACAACTGCAAAAAGATATTAAGCGTGGAGGTCAGGGCTGAAAAAAAAACCCCAGTGATGACCAAAATCAATATTATGGTAACGTGACACCAGCTGGAAGCTGTCATATATTAAATATGTTGGGATAGTCATAACTATAGAAAGGTCCATAACAGAATTACTAGCAAAAACAGTGGCTCTGGCAAAGCTTGAATCAGTAAGGAAATCATGGGCTGCTTTGTAATTTTTACACTTCTTCTTCTTCTTCCGTCCTTAGCCAACGACCGGCAAAGCAGTCAGTGGCCATTACGCCTAGTGGCGTCTTAAGGGCAACAGCGAATAGATTTTCTTTGCCGTTGTTCCCATCACGCCTAATGGCGTCTTTAGGGCAACGACAAATCAATCCGTTTGTTGTAGTTTCCGTAATCAAAGTGACTGGCAAACGGGTGATCAGCCCGTTGGGAAATAATTTTTACACACATGCATGTAAAACGTTGACTTCGACAGCACATTAAGATAGAATACAGGTATTAGAAATGAGATATTAGAAATGAGATATAATCGAACGAACTTTGGAATATCATTAAAGGATCAAATGAGCTTATAAAACAGAATGTTATAGGACCATATGGATATCTTCTTACGTCAATAAAGAGCTAGAAGCTTACACAGTGTGACCACATATTAGGATCACATGGGCTGTCCAAAATTGTCCTCCCAGACATAGTGCCAGACACAAGAGGACATGGCAGACAGAAAAAAAATAGTGGACATACAAGAATGGATGAATCTACATGTCGTGTAACTAAATGCCTAACAAAAGTAGAAGAAAAAATTGTGACAGAGACTGACTGAAACTCACTTATTCGCTCACTCATTAACTCACTCACTCACCCACCCACTCACACCACTTCACTCTATTTGGGGTTTGAAAACACACTCACGATTCTTGCATGACACAGTGCAACAAAGTTAAGAGAAACTGTCTTTAGCTGTTTCACAAACTGCATATTATTTCTGAAGTGAGATCCAAGCTGGAGTTGCTGAGGAAAAGGCAATTAACTGATACCAAGTGACTTTGTTCCTTTATGTTTCACTCTTCTTCTTGGATCCTTAGCTCCTTATTGGCAAAGCAGTCAGTGGCCATCACCCCTAGTGGCATCTTGTAGGGCAGCAACAAACTGTCCCCACTTTGTTCGGTCGATGGCCACCCTTTGTACTTTGCCGCAACTCTTCATGCTTTGCAATTCAGCCTCCACAGTTCTTCACCAGGTTGTCTTTGGTCTGCCTCTCTTTCGCCGTCATTCTGGAGTTCATAGCATAGCAGTTCTGGTGATGGTGGCCAGGGTCCCTTCTGAGGACATGGCCAATTCATTTCCAATGTCTGCCTGCAATGATGGTGTGCATACCTTTTTGACTGCACCATGTAAGCAGTTCCTGGTTGGAGATGGTATTCTGCCAAAAAATTTGAAGAATTTTACTAAGGCGGGTTGTGTGAAATGAGGAAAATGTAGACGTTTCCTTTTCTGTTACTTTCCAGCGCTCCACGCCATACAATAATACTGAAAGTACGCAATTCTCATATAATCTTAATTTGGTGTTTGTGCAGTACTGAGAAGATTTCCAAATGTTTAGATTTGTAAAGGCTGTTCTGGCTTTATTCATTCGGTTACGGATGTCTTTGCTTGTTCTGCCATCTGGTGTTACTAAGCTTCCTAGATATGTAAATTTGTTTTATGTTTCATTAAGAAGCCCTTAATAGATTTTGTGTAGGAAAGAGTTATTGTGATCATCAGAAGCTATCCCTCGCAGAAGACACATGTTTTGGTCCTTTTGCCTTCTTTACACTCTTAGTACAAGGGGTTCTTAACCTTTCTTGTGCCATGGGTCCCTTTGATTGTGCTGGTGAAGGCTATGGACTCCGTCTTAAAACTTTTAGAATTTAGTTAAAATTTTTGCATACAAATAAAACATTTTATTACAAAGAGACACCCCTTTGAACACTTATTGAACACTAGTATATTTCTGTAAGCATTATTCTTTTGATCACTGGAATATTTCTGTAAGCATTATTCTTTTGATCAATAGTATATTTCTGTAAGCATTATTATTACTATATTTCCTGCCATATCAGTAAGATGCACCAGGGTGAAAGTTAATGAGATTTTTTGGGGAAAAAAAGTATTACATTAAAGAAACTTATTATATTGCACATACAGTATTGCTTTTAACCTTTTGAATCAAAAACATTGAATGCAGTATCACAAAACTTTGAATTCTTGTTACATAAAGACATTTGGTTACACCTATGATTGGTTTATAACACAATATCATTCACAACGCATTATAAATTTAATCACTTGAAAGTTGAAATGCAAAAGAAAACAGCATGCGTATGATCATCACAAAATGCAGGGTGATTATTTTGTATGTAGATTTATGGAGAAAAAGGGCATTTTATATGGCAGAAAATGGGGTAATTTCTGGTGTAAAAAAGTTCCAAAAAAGTAGAATCCTCATTTCAGCAGTAATTTGTACCAGTAAACAGTTTCTTGCATTTCTTCAGTAGTGTTTTTCAGTAAGTATTAACCTTCAGTAAATAATGTGTATGCAACATTTGTCTGAGAGGTGGGTAAGGGATAAACACTTGAGATAATATAATATTTTCTGAAGATAGAATGATTAATGTCATATATTTAACCTTCTGTGACCTATATTTCTTTTCAGAAATTGAACGTATCATCAAAGTAAACAATCCAGTGTTCAATGCTCAGTTTGAATATGCAGTAAGTAGGTCACTGATTTTTTTTTAAAATGTGCATGACACCTGTTGCTGTCATCATAATGTTAATATTAAAAACTCAATTTAAAATTGAAAATATTACAATGAAAAGTATATGCTCATGGAAACGTTGAAATAATTGAAACAGAATTGTCGTTAAATGTGTGTGCACGATTTCATGACATGTGAATGCAGATGTCTTTTGAATGAGATGTAATTATCAGTTTTGGCAGACTTGGGTAGGGGATTCCATGCTAAAGCACCTGCATAACTAAAACGGAAGAGGTCAGTTCGAGGTTTTGCAAGGTCCAGATCTAGGTCGCCACATATAAAACATGAACAGTATTTATAGCGAAAGAACATTTGCAAGTATGGAGGTGTTCTGCTGTGTAAAACTTTGGCATGGGTTTGTTGAAGGCCTATGCTCCATGGGAAGCTGAAGGATAATGAGGATCTAAACATTTGTTTTGTTTTTCTTTTCACTGCTGTTTTTTTGTTTAAATTTTACTTGACAAAGATCTAGTGATCTTAACTTAGTTCATTTCACCGTTTAGTTTGTTAAAAGTGATATGTTACCAGAAATGGTTTTGTCGCCCTGTGCAGGTCCCAATATGGGGGGGGGGGGGGGGGGGGGGGGGGGGGGGGGGGGGGGGGGGGGGGGTGGGGGGGGGGGGGGGGGGGGGGAGGCGGCTCTCTGATGAGACAAAGAAAGAACAGTACCACTGCTTCTTCAGGCATGCCGTATAAGGCGACTAATGTGAGGTCGGGATTGAGGATGTTGCTGGCAACCTCGTCATGTAAAACAAATTTCCACAGAAGGCACAGCTGCAAGAGCATGGGAATGCTTGGTGCAGGTTTCCTGGCAACGGAACCTGCTACAGCTGTTGCAGGCATGCTGTTCAAGGCCACTAATATGATGTTGTACTTGAGGCTGGAAACCTCACCATGTACAACAGTTTGCTACAGAAGCCACAGCTACAAGCATGGGATGGCTTGGTGCTGGCTTCCTGGAAGGGTTCGAGCTAAAGCGGTGGGTCTATGCTTCATAAGTCGTGAAAAGGAGGATGATGATAAATGGAATGAGTGGCTTTCTCTGAAAAGCATATTACCAAAAGTTTGTTGTTTGTACATTAAATGAGAAGAAAATAATTGTAAAGGATTTGGTACACTTAAAGAAATACATTCTTTTTCACACTGAAACAGGCTGCAATGTCTTTTCTATTTGGACATGTGCCCTAATGTAACCAACGGACACTGTGTCTACTTTATTTAAAAAAATAAATACATTCTTTTTTCAAGGTTCCTGTAACACTGTTTTGTAGAGCATTTTTACACACACCAAAAGTCAGAATCTTCAATTCAAATGTCGTCCTAAAACAAGGAGAACAACAAAAAACAACAGCCAAGTTACAGGTATTCACAAGTGGTTACTTGCATACAACAGACGGATTGAAGTGGTATGACAAGATCACTCATGTGAAACTGGTGACAAGAACCAGACAAGTGCCAGCGGAACAAGTGATGAGAAGAAGACTGGACATTTACGCTACACATTTTGAGGAAGCCTGTTGATAGCAGTCCTTGTTCTGGAATCTCCATGGTAAAAGAAGCAGGAGGGTAGACCAAAAATCACTCGGAGAAGAGAACTGAAGAGATAGAAATGAAAATGATGAGGAAGACATAGAAATACCTTGAGCTGATGGCACAGGAGAGGAAGCCTTTGGATAAGTTTGTTGAAAGCCTGTGCTCCTTGGGGCGTTGAAGGGGAATAATGATGATTACCACACATACATTCTTAGTAGGGCTGGGATCTTTAATGATTAATTAATCAATTAATCGTGGAAAAGTTTTTAATCAGTTAATTGATAAAACAGATTTTTATCGATTATTACAGTTTTTGCAATGCTTGCTTAAATGGGATAGCATTTGCTATGATAGAGGTTTATCATATGGAATTTGGCATATGTTGCCACAATAATAATAAATTGTTTGGTTGTAACTTTTCAGTATTTTCATTATATTTTTAGGAAAGTGTTGCCTTATATTAAGTAAAATAAATACATTTTTTAATCAAATAAATAAATTTTGTTTTACAACTTATCAAATTGTTCAAAATTGATAGATTAATCTTCGATTAATCAATTAAGATTTTTTAAAAAATCAATCCCAGCTCATAGACAATGTTCAGAATCTAATGTTTTGTTGTTGGTGCCATCTCTCACACAGAATAACTACATTTCCACATCCAAGTACAACATCATCACATTCCTGCCCAAAAACCTCTTTGAGCAGTTCCAGAGATTGGCCAATGCCTACTTTTTGGGCCTTCTTGTTTTACAGGTTAGATCTGTTCTTTCTTTCATGCTCTAATTGTTTAATTTCTGAAAGTATTAAATATTGTAATTTTTTGACAATGTAAGTGAATGGCACACATCCAAAATTGATATCTGGGGAGTTTCAGATAATGATCTGCCATCAATGGTACCTATACCTTGTAGCGGTATGGCAGCTTGCGTACCCTGACAATCCCCAGAGCTATGCCAGTGGGAGTTTTACTCCTGGTAGGTTCAACCAAGCTGGACTGGTCTGTGTGGGTAGGGGTCAGACAAAAGCTGGTACCCTGGTCCTCCAGGTTGGGGGTTTTAGCATAGGGCTGACACCCCTGTCTATGTAAAAAAAATAAGGAAGTTACGGAAACAACATCAAATGAACAAACTTTGCTGCGGGATGGACATTCGGAGTCTGTGGCTCGTATGACTGTCAGTGGTGAAAGCCGAAAGGAAGCCACTGACATGAAAACGGATGTCCTGACCGCAAAACAGGATACAAGAATAGGATTTTGGAATGTCAGGACAATGTACGAGACAGGTAAACTAAGACAGGTCACGGCAGAAATGAGAAACTATAGGTTACACATCCTGGGGATAAGCGAGAGCAGATGGACAGGGGCAGGAAAAGTTAAAACAGCAACAGGAGAAACAGTACTTTACTCTGGAAGAGAGGATGGACAGCACAGTGAAGGCGTAGCCATTATTCTACAGAAAAGGAATAGAAAGGACATTACTGGAATGGAAACCCATCAACAACAGACTGATACGATTGAGATTGAGAGGGAGATTCACCAACACTACAATAATACAATGCTACGCACCAACGAATGATAGCGATTGAGGAGGTCAAGGATGAATTCTATCAACAACTGCAGAAAGAAATGGAGGACACACCTAGATATGATCTTGTTATAGTAATGGGAGACCTCAATGCGAAAGTTGGTACACACAATACATATAATGAAAAGAACAATGGGGAAATGCGGCAGCGGAATAGCAAACGAAAATGGGGGATAAGCTAATAAGTTTTCTGTAGCATTAACAACCTGGTCATTGGAGGAACACTTTTCCCACATAAGGAAATTCACAAGTTAACATGGGAATCACCAAATGGTCGGGACAGAAACCAGATAGACCACATCATGGTTAACGGTAGATGGGACATGCATTACAAGATGTGAAGGTAAGAAGAGGTGCAGATGTGGGAAGTGATCACCATTTAGTAGTAGCAAAACTGAAAGTGAAACTAAGAAGGGCTGGACCAACTGTAACTACACAGAAAAGGTTTGACATCAGCAAATTGAAGGACTCCCTTACCAGAAAAGCTTTTGCGGCCGACATAAAGAAACGATATCAATTTGCCAAAAGTCAGGAAAAGACATTGACTGATGATATAGACCAGAATTTCAACACCATTTCAACAATATACAAAGAAAGCAGCAAATCATGCTTGGGATTCCAGGAAAGGAAGAAGCAAGACTGGATAACACCAGAAACATTAAACACCATAACGATGAGAAAGGAAATGAAAAGAAAAAAAACAGAAGCGAAGTCCCCCAGGTTAAAGCAACTATATAGCGAACAGTACAGTCAACTGGACAGGGAAGTTAAAACGCCAAACCGAGCCAACAAAAGGAATTTCCCTAGACGATCTTGAAAACAAGGCAGAAGAGGCAATGCACTGAGAAATGAACAAAGCACAGTATACAAAATAACTAAATTCTCAGCGAATCTCGAGGTGGCAAACAATATTACATTAGTAAGAGATAAGCAAAGTAATCTTATCAAGACAGCAGAGGGACAGGAAACAAGATGGGCAGAGCACTACAGAGAATCTGAAAACAAGGAATTACCAAGAGACACACATTGAATGTTCCTGAGGCTGAAAACGATCTAGATGTAAATACAGACATTCCACGAAAAGAAGAAATCATCACAGCAATCAAAGGGTTAAAGAACGGTAAAGCTAAGCTCCGGGCCATGATAACTTAAATGCAGAGCTATTTAAGACAGACCCTGAGCTAGCAGCAGAACTATTAGAACCACTATTTGCACAAGTCTGGAAAACGGGGCCAACACCATCAGAGTGGAACAAAGGAATAATTGTCAAATTGCCCAAGTAGGGAGATCTTGCAGACTGCAATAATTGGAGAGGAATCACTCTTCTCTCAGTTCCCAGCAAAATAACTAGGCAGGGATAGAATTTATACAGAGAATTTCCAAAGGCAGTAGACTAGCAAACTGAGGAAAAGAACAAGCAGGATTTAGAAAGAACAGAAGATGTGTAGACCATATATTTACCCTCAGGAACATTATAGAGCAGTGCTCAGAATGACGAAGACAGCGGTACATAAATTTTGTTGATTTTGAAAGGGCTTTTGACAGCATGCGTAGGGACAGTTTATGGATAATACTGAGGGCTTATGGAATTCCAAGCTGCATAGTGTCAATCATAAAAAGCCTCTATGCCAACTTTACGTGTAGTGTTGGGCAGAGCAACCTAACCTTCGAGGTGAAGACAGGAGTACGACAGGGAATGCCCCTTATCAACCACTCTATTTTTAACAGTCATAGACTGGGTGATGCGCCAAACAACAGAGGGCAGTCCAAGAGGAATAAGATGGACTACATTTTCTACATTGGAAGATCTGGAATATGCAGATGACATTGCACTGCTGGCACATTCACATCAACACATCCAGGAAAAAACGGATAGACTTAATAAGGGGGGGGGGGTAGCCAGCAGGTGGGCTTGAACATCAATTTAAAGAAGTCTGAGGTCATGACGCTCAATGTGAGCAACCCTGAGCCCATATCAGTAAGGATCAGCAACTGGTACAGACAGATACCTTCACATACCTAGGAAGCATAGTAACACCAGACGGTGGGGCAGGCAAAGACATCAACATCAGAATGAATAAGGCAAGAACAGCCTTCTTTAGCCTAAATAACATCTGGAAGTCCTCCCAATACAGCACAAGCACAAAATTAAGATTATACCAGAGTTGCGTGCTTTCTGTTCTTCTCTATGGTGCGGAATGCTGGAGAGTCACAGAGAAGGAAATGTCAAAATTGTCCTCTTTTCACACAACATGCCTAAGAAAAAAATTCACCGAATCTTTTGGCCGAATACCATCACCAACCAAGATCTGCTTACTCGGAGCAAGCAAGAGGACATGCACACCATCATAGCTGGCAGACGCTGGAGTTGGGTTGGCCATGTCCTCAGAAGAGACCCCGATGCCATCACAAGAACAGCTATGCTTTGGACCCCTGAAGGAAAGCGAAAGAGAGGCCGACCAAAAACAACTTGGCGGAGGACTGTGGAGGCTGAGATGCAAAGAATGAACCAGAGTTGGGGCACTGTACAAAGGATGGCCACCGACCGTGCAAAGTGGAATCAATTTGTTGTTGCCCTACAAGACGCCACTAGGCGTGACGGCCACTGACTGCTTTGATGGTCGGTGGTTAAGGATCGAAGAAGAAGAAGAAGAATCAGATAATGATGTTGATCTGTCATAATTTCTTTTAATGGTGATTTCTGTGACAATTTGTTTTGAATGGTGAGTTTGCCAGCCCTGTTCACAACCCCATATTAGTCACCTTTTATGACGTGTAAGGTTGCAGTTACTCTTGGAAGGTCGACCACTTTAAATACCTCGGAGCTGTTATAGACCGGACGGGAGGCATCAAAGAAGAGTTGGCCACTCAAAAAGCAGCAGCTGGAAGACTTTTTCAGGCCATAAATCGAAGATTCCTCAGCAAGAGAGAGGTTGGTGAGAAAACGAAGATGGCTGTATACCGCTCCACCTATGTCCCAGTCTTGACGTATGGATGCGAGTCATGGGCAATGACTACACCCCACAAAAGCCAGACCCAAACCTCAGAAATGAGGTATCTGAGGAAGGTGGTTGAAGTAACAAGAAGAGATATGGTCCGCAACCAGACGATACGTCAAGGCCTAAAATCCCACCCCCTGCAGACCCAAGTAGAGCAGTCCCAACTAAGATCGTTTGGCCATGTCTGCAGAATGGGAGAAGGTCGGCTACCATGACAAGCATGGGAAACTAACAGCCAGGCATCCAGACCTCCAGGACGACCCAGAGTCAGCTGGGAGGACAACATTAGACAATTTTAGAAGGACCGAGGACTAGAATGGAACCAGGCCAGGAGGAAGACAGCCGATAGGATAGTGTGGCACTCTCTCTTCCAAACCTCTACACCTCACGGTAGAAGAGGAACGACTAAGTAAGTACTGGTGATTTCTGTGGCAATTTGTTGTGAATGGTGAGTTTGCCATGCCCATTGCACAACCCCATATTAGTCACCTTTTACGACGTGTATGTAAGGTTGCAGGTACTCTTGGAAGGTTAAGGTGGCCTGCATGATCCTTAGTGTGCCACATCACCCTTAGTGTGCCACGGTCAAGAAAATGTGAGCCTAACACCATATTCCCAGTATGCCTCAGTGGGCGTGTAACGGGATCCTTTACCTACCCTTAAGGGTGCATTTGCGCTATTCTTTCTTTGCCTTTTCAGAGACCCCATGGAACTACACAGAGTGAATTATACCTACAGGCATACCTCGGAGGTATTGCGGGTTCGGTTCCAGACCACCGCAATAAAGCAAATGTCGCAATAAAGCGGGTCACACCCATTTGTTTTTTTTGGGGGTGGCTTCCAGTGCATATATAAGCCTAAAATCATGTTTACGCTATGTCTATTAAGTGCGCAATAGCGCTAGGTGTAAAAAGAACAATGTACTGTAAAATTTAAAATACTTTATTGCTAAAAAAAAAAATATGCTCATCTTCACCATCTGAGCCTTCATCGAATCGTAATCTTTTTGCTGGTGGAGAGCCAAAATCTGTCGGAAGAAGAAGGCACATTCTAATAAATAAACATGAATAATTTGAAAAAAAAGCGCAATATCTGCGAAGCGCAATATAGCGAAGTTATGCCAGTATATGTATCCAAGAAAATATCCATGTAGTTTCCAGGGGTCTCTGAGGAGACAAAGACAGAAGATGACTTCTGCTGCCTCAGGCATTCCATGAGAGGCAACTCAATATGAGGCTGTGCATTGGCCTGGCAAACTCACTGTGTTGAAATAATTACTACAGAAACCACCACTGAAAGAGCACATGAAAGCTTTGATGCAGGCATCCTGCAGGTGGACTGACTGCAGTGGAGGGGCTCCATGCTACTTAAGGGGTAGAAAGGGAATTGATGATGATCAAAGAAAGTGGTCAAAATAGCCAGATTTAAGTGAATGTTCAGTCCATATATAGACAGTGTTGTAACACTAATAGTGAATGGAGAATGGCTTTCATTGAAAATTTGCCATAGTCAGCTTTCTGTGACAGTTTTTGATGTCCATGATGGATGTCAGAATCACACTGTATTGCTTGGGGTTAGTCTGTAGGCCCCCATGCAGCTACATTAGTAAACACATTGCGAACACAGCCTGGTTATGTTACAATCTGTCAGCTTTTATTGATTTCATATCTGAAGTTGAAACATATATTGTCAAGCTTAAGGGAGAGTTATATTGATTATAATATATGAACTGAAGGTGAACTTAAATATCTTAGATATCCCACATTAAACTGTCTAAGAAATCAAGGAATAAAAGACAAATTTTGGATCACAGTATCCAACAAATACCAAATGCTCCAACAGCTGATTGATGTAGTAAATACAGAAGACCACTGGCAACAAATAAAAAAAATATATGAATCAATTCATACATGTGGTGAGGTAGTAGGAATAAAATAGCAGCAGCACAAAGCATGGATAACAACAGAAACCACAACAACGTAAAAGACAGGAAAAACAAGAAAGCATACTTAAACAAGCAAAATCAGAAGCTCCTAAGTCAAGGCTCATGAGGTATACATAGAAGCAAACAAAGAAGTAAGGTAAAACATTAAAGAGACCAGAAGAAATATATCAAGGAGTTGGCAAGAGAAGCAGAGGAAGCTGCAGTCAAAGGAAATATTAGGGATCTGTACAACAACACAAAGAAACTAACAAGGACATATAAGCAAGCAAATGGCCACATCAAAGACAAGAATGGAAAATTGCTTAGTAATACATAAGAGCAAATGAAGGCACAGACAGAATATTTTGAGGAACTTCTCAATAGACTAGCTTCACCAAATCCCCCAGACATCCAGCCAGCAAAAGAGGAGCTACAAATCAACTGTAAATGACCAAATATGGAAGATATAAGGAAAGCAATGAAGCTTCTAAAAGATGGAAGAACAGCTGGTCCGAATGGAATTCCAGCAGAGGCCATCAAAGCATATATTGACACTTCTGCAGAGATATTATAGAAATTACCTGGTAAAGTCTGGGAGAGAGAAGAAACGCCAGCAGAATGGAAGGAAAGTTATCTGGTCAAGTTGTCTAAGAAAGGAGATTTACAAGAGTGCACAAATTATAGAGGAATAATGTTACTACGGTATTAGTGCGAGGAAAAATATTTAACAGGATCATCCTTGTTACACGAGTCCATAGACAGACAACTGAGAGATGAACAAGCTGGTGTTCAACAAAAACAGATCCTGTACAAACCAGATAACCACATTGAGAATAATAAGTGAACAAAGTCTGGAATGGAATTCACCGCTATACATTGGATTTGTGGACTATGAAAAAGCATTTGACAGTGTAGTCAGAATCACTCTGGAAAGTGATGAGGCATTATGGAGTCCTCCTGCTACAGAAATCACTACTGCAAAAGCATGTGAATTCTTTTTTACAGGCTCCGTGCAAGTGGGCCAGCTGCCTTAGTGACTCCATGCTCCAATAGGAAGTGACAAAGAAAATGATGATGATTATTCAGCTCTGTGTTATGCACAAATAATCACGAGTTTTGATTAATGATTTTGTCCCTGTGTACTTGCCAGGGGTCTGTAAGGAGCCAGAGGGAAGGAATAGGGCCACTGCCTTGGACAAAGGTGACTAATATGAGGTTGTACATAGGGCTGGCAACCTTATTATATAAAACAAATAGCTAGAGAAGCCACCACTGCAAGAGGTTGTGACTGCTTGGTGCAGGTTTCATGCAAGGGGCTAGCTGGAGTGGTGGTTCCATGTTTTGTAATGGTGATGAAAATAATGATATTTTGTGGTTTACCAAATGTAAGCTAAAACCACATTTTCTTGCATATTCAATCACTAATGTGAATGCCTGGCTTTGCTAAAGAACTTTTGCACTGTAAGAATAATTCTCACTGTAAAGATAATTTACTCATAGACATAGAAACCTTTACATTAAAACTCACTGCAGTCTTCCATTGCGTAACTTTAAAAATGGTAAAGTTAAGCCTTTATCCAGATCAAATACAGTACAATCAGCCATGCCATTTGCCAGTGAAATAATTTCCCACCATATAAGACACACGCCAGTTTCCACCCCCAGAAATCAGTCTTTAAAGAATCACACTACATCTTATAAAGTGTCCATCATGGCTATCCTAAAGAAGCAGGTTGTTATCTTTTATATTTAAACTTTCACAGGATGAATATATTTTGGGTAGCGAATGATATGGTCTTTTAAACCAGTAATGTATGTCGTAAAGTGCTTTAATTAAAAAGAATTCAAAGTATTGTGATACGAGTAATAAAATGATTTTGGTTAAAAAAAAAAGGATGAAAGTAATATCATCATCATCATATTCCTTTGTGCTCCTTATGGAGCATAGAGCCACTACTAGAGCTGGTCATCTTGCAGGAAGCCTGCACCGAGCATTCAATCCTCTTTCAGCAGTGGTTTCTGTGGCAGTTTATTTTACACGATGAGGTTGCCAGCCTCATCCACAACCTCACATAAGTCGCCTTGCCCTAGGATAAAGTAGTCCTATTCTTTCATTGTCTCTTCACACCCCCCCCCCCCCCCACCCCCCCAAACTACACGGGGGGCAAAATTATATGTGCAGTGTAATAAGAACTAGTCCCAGCGCCAGTGGAACAAGAGATGAGAAGAAGATGCTGGAGATGGATAGGACACACACTGAGGAAAACCTGTTGATACCATTAGCCAACAATCCCTATTCTGGAATCCCCAGGGGAAGAGAGGTAAAGGAAGACCACGGTAAAGAGAACTGGAGACAGATTTGAAGGGGATAAAGAGAAGATATGGAAAGACCTTGAGCTGATGGCACGGGACAAGAAGACTTGGCAGACGTTTGTTAACTCTTAGTATACGAGCGGCCTTTCATGACTACCATTACAGATTTTGCAATAAATAATTTATTTATAAAGATAACATAAGTGTGATATATCAAAATGTGAAGAAATGAAACCCCTATATCATGCACGTAACTAAATTGTTCAGTGGTTTTAAACATGCATTCAGCTATAAATTTTCGCTATTGACGGGGATCGATCATCGGCCTCTCTAGAAGGCCGCTCGTATACTAAGAGTTAAATGCCTATGCTGCTTTGAAAGTTGAAAGAAGAAGAAGAATATAATAAAAAAAAGTTCCTATTATGGGCTATTTTTGTTCCAAAAAAAAAATTTCATCACTGGTGCATCTTACGTAGCAGGAAATACAGTAATTTTATTGTCCCCCTGATCAAATATTTTTCAGCACTAATGGCTGTATTTGTTTTGGGTAATGATTAACAGTAATCTCATATTTGTTCATTTAGGTCGCATCAAATTCTCTTTATTAGTTAACTCTTTGCTCATATTTGTTCATTAAACACCCATTGAATTCACTTGTTAGTTAACTCTTTGCTCATATCTGTTTATTTAATACCAATTGAATTCACTTGTTAGTTAACTCTTTGCTCATATTTGTTCATTTAACACTCATTGAATTAACTTGTTAGTTATCTCTTCACTCATATTTGTTCATTTAACATCCATCAAATTCGCCCATTAGTTAAATTACATTCATTTGTTCATGCAACGTTGATCAAATTCACTTGTTAAAGAACTTTACACTCATATTTGTTCCTTTAATAACCATTGAATTCACTTGTTAGTTAACTCTTTGCTCATATTTGTTCATTTAACACCCATTGAATCCATTTGTTAGTTAACTTACGTTCATATTTGTTCATTTAACCACTCATTAGATTCACTACTTAAGCCTAACTGCAGCTCTAATCTTTTGTAAACCGTTACATCGTTTGGTCAGTAGTTAAAATGCTTATAGCATTGCTTTTTTTTTTAAGACCTTGTATATGTAGTTAATTAATCTCTTAGAGGAAAATTCATACCAGTGTTTACTAGATTTTTTAAATGTCAGGTCAGAAAATCTGCATGCAGCTGCGGACACTCTTTTTACATGCTGACTGTGCCTGTTTTATTGTCTTCAGTTTTCTTGCTTATTTTTAAAGCAATTTTATTTCTTTTAAGTAGTGTCCAGACTGTGTCTTGTTGTTCTCTTGCAGTAAGCAAATTTTTGTGGCTCTTATATGCTTGCTCAAGCAAAGTTCTCTGTAAACATTTACTGGGATGCTTACAGACAGCATCTAACTTAATAAACTCACGGAGTTCTAGAAAATGACACAAAGTTACCCAGAAACTCATGTAACATATAGCTGATGTTCAAAGAGCCACAGAAATTGTGGGGATGTAATATTTTTTCAGACTTTGAGAGACACCTATGCATGCTTAACTAAACTGAGTTCTTTGCAGAAATAAATTATTTTTAGTTATTGTGAAATCATGTAGAAAAACATATAATAACGCTTACATCAATACATGTAATTGCATAAGACAAGTAATAAATGTGTATGAATACAAAAATTATAAGAGATACGAACACTTTCCTCATACAGTTTATAGATACTAATAATCACTTTATGCAGCTTCATCGTTTTAAAACAGACTGATACTGAAATCAAAGCCGCAAGTACACTTGAAGTGCTGTTGTGCAAGTTTTGGCTTTACGATTATTAAACAGGATAAAAGGAGAAAGAAGAAGAATAATCTTTTCAGGTCAACATACATGGATCACACCAGTGTTACCACTCTGAATGTTGAAGATAAAAACCTAGATATCAGCGACTTGGGCTTTTTTGAGTGATTTTTGGGCTATTTTGGCTGATTTTTGGCGAAATCTAGGTGGCGTTCTTCAACTAATGAAGGAAAATGACACCTAGACGGGACCAGAAAAAAACCTAGATGTAGGTGAATCCACCTAGGAGTAGCAATGCTGGATCATGCCATTTTTGGATAAAGATAATCATCCCCGGTCTCCTTTGTGCTCCTTGCAGAGTATGGAACTACCACCACAGCTGGTCCCCCTTGCAGAAAGCCTGCACCAAGCATTCACATGCTCTTGTAGCAGGGGCCTCTGTGGCAATTAGTTGTACGTGATGAGTTTGCCAGCCCTGTGCACAACCTCATATAAGTTGCCTTGTACAACAAGCCTGAGGGTGCGGTAGTCCGATTCTTTCTTTGTTTATTTAGAGACACCCCCCCCCCCCCCCCCCCCCCCCCCCCCCCCAACTCCCCCCCCCCCCCCCCCCCCATCCTCTCCCATCCCGAGAACTGCACGAAGCATAAACATAATAATCTCATATAAATATTATATTGGGATTCTAACAATATTAACTTAATAAAAGTATTAAGCAGACAGTGAAACAATAGTGCTCTGATGTAAAAAGTATGATACCATCACCACACAGTGAACTACTCATAATGTCAACCCTCTACCCTGCAGCAGTGTGGAATAACTGTTCAGAATGTGATTCTGCAGCATAATCCATTCAGATGCATGGTTAAAGACATTATTATTTTTTTTCCATTGCCATACAGTACTTCAAAACTTAAAGAAGCACGCTGAGCTAATCAGCAAGAAATAGATGGAATTAAAAAAACTGAAAGCCTAAACCTAGACAAAAATTTAAAAAAATAAATGAAGATATAAAAACATACCAATGTCACACTAGAAGAAAAATGGAAAACTGAAAACAAGAAAGAGTGCAGCAGACGTGTTCATTGAAAAATGCAACAGTTTGCAAAGCAAACACAACAGCAAGTAAGAAGAAGGTTATGAAGAAAACAACACGTGCCAAATTTACATTGCAAAAGCTGCAAGATCGGCTAGGGCAACTGAAAATTTAAAAAAAGATATCCCCAGGAAAGGATGGAATCACAATTGAAATGTTAAAACACCTCGGAACACAGTGTAAAAAGCAACTTCTGGAAATCATAAGCTGGGAAGAAAATGTAGGGCCTCAAAGATGGAAAGAAGCATTTATGATTACAGTATTAAAACTTGGGAAAGACAGAAGAAAAACAGCTACAGACCCATCAACTTACTTTGCTGCCCAAGTAAACTGATGGAAAAACTAGTCAATACTGGACTTACGTAGCCCCTCAAAGAAAGCACTGTATTATACCTCAAGCGGCTGGTTTTAGACAGTGCAGGTCAACAGAGGACCAGATAATGTACATTGCCTAGGAGATTTAAGATGCTTTCCAGGAAAAAAGAACACACACTGCCAATCTGGTAGACATGGAGAAGGTTTTGATAAAGTGTGGAGAGCTGGAATAAAACAAAAACTGCTCAGATATGGAGTCTATTGGCATTTGTACAAATAGGTAACATACCGAATAGTATGTATCAATGTCTGTCAAAATCCATTGCCGTTGTTTCACTGGCAGTTGTCTTGCTCGTGTCATCTACTCAGTGTTGATGATCTTGTCATACCATTTCAATCCTTCTATTCTATGCAACATCTGGCAATAGTACCTCTTAAATGGCTACCATTTATTGACAAAGTTGTCCAAGAATCACACATAAGAAATAGCAAGTATCAAAACAGGATGCTTCAAGCTGCCAAACAAAATGAATGGAAGGTAACATGAGTTCAACCCTTTCTGATATCATGTGAGGTATATATTATTAAGTTACCTTATGGGTATGGGTTTTGGCAGAAGAAATAAAACATACCATCGCCCTGCCCTGTAATCATACTAATCTTGACAAAAAGCACAGAGATGAAGATGTCTGGGAAAAGGTGTAGAATTCTCATTTCATAAATGCACTGCACAGTTTCTCATATATATATCTGCTGTGAGTTGATTCTCAAAAAAGAAAATCCAGGACACCAGACAAACAATGATTATCATCAGTTCAGTGAAAGTAAACCGCCAGTAACATTATTATTCTGCACAGACTACAGAAAAGATAAGATACCACTTGTTCAGTAAGCTAAAAATAGGAGCTGCTGTAAACAAAATGGCTGCTGAACTTCTGCTGCAGGAATACCCTACAAATATGGAACAGAGAAAGCACATGCTGCCATCACCATTAACTGGGCCAGGAAAAACTCAGTGGAGGTGTCAGAAACCTGAGGCTAACCACTGCTTTTGTCTAGTATTTTCAGATTGATGTGTGAAAGTATTCAAGTGGTGTTGGGCATGCATACCATCATTGCAGGCAGACGCTGGAACTGGGTTGGCCATGTCCTCAGAAGGGATCCTGCACCATCACCAGAACTGCTATGCTGTGGACCCCCAGAAGAATGGCAAAAGAGAGGCAGACCAAAGACAGCCTTGCAGAGATCAGTGGAGGCTGAGATGCAAAGCATGAACTAGAGTTGGGGCACAGCACAAAGGATGGCCACCGACCGAGCAAAATGGGGACAGTTTGTTGCTACCCTGCAAGACACCACTAGGCGTGATGGCCACTGACTACTTTGTCAGGGGCTAACGATCCAAGAAGAAGAAGAAGTGTGAGGGTATTCAAAGAAGATGTGTCTAGGATGTTATTATTTTAATTGTTTCTATTACTATCTGCTTACACCTGCTCTTCTACATCTGGGTCAAGCACTGTAGAACCCTGGTGGGCAATAGGATTTGAGTCAAGCCACATGTGTGGTGAATTTCCTGATTCATTTTACACATCAAATAATTAAAAAAAAATTTATTCTTGCTTACAGAGTCAAACACAAATAAAGGATGCCAATTAGTAAAAAAAAATCAATGTAAAACCTTTCAGTCTGACTAACTGGTCTCAATTTGGCTGAATTACTTAAGGCCTATTGTAGAATTGCTTGGATGTGGATGAACCCCTCCAGTTGTTCATGACTCGCAGGAAATATCAGTACACAAGTTTTCAGCATAACCTTTTGTTTTCAGGTATTTTTTTTTCATGAAATTTTTGTTCAGTATCATGCCAGGTCTAACGATGCTGTTTGCCACACTTTTGTTGCCAATTCGCAACATTTGTCAGTTGGCGAACATATATTGCCTATCCCTGCTGTAGAACTACATACGACATTGTAGGAAAAGTGTGTAAATAGTGTAATGAACACAGAACAGTTGTGCACTTTCAGTGAACTTGAAAACCTCTCATGTTAGACAGAGCACAACCTGTGGTCCATTATGACATACTGCAGGCTATGATAAAACATTTACAGAAGAGTGTACGAGTGTGGATGGTCGTGTATAAGTTTTGGTCCCTTAGTTACATTTGTTTAGCAATTGGTTACACAACAGGAATATAAACTAACAAAATTCATACACCTCGGCTAATTTTTTTCTGTGTATGACATAGTAGTTCAATGTCATTTTTGATTGTGCTCTGTTATCCTTGTCTTTGTATATCATAGTAGTTTGATGTTATTTTTCTCATGTGTTCATTAATCTTTATCTTTGTATGTCATTAGTAGTTGAATGTCAATTTTGTCTGTTCTATTTTATCCGTACCTTCTTTCTTTTTTATGTTATAGTAGTTTGATTTCAATTGTTCATTGTGCTCTTTTATCCTACTTTGCTCGTCATGCACACCCATGCATGCATAGATCTACCCGCGTTACAATGCACTAAATTTTTTTAATGTGTGTTATCACAACTATAGTTGATTCCAGCCATCTCTTCCCTGGAACCTGTGGCTACAGTAATTCCCCTGGTATTTGTGCTCAGCATATCTGCCATTAAGGAGGCCATAGATGACTTTGTAAGTCTGCCTACACTGAGGGCTTGTCTGTTGCCAGTGTTTCGCTGAGTGAAGCACTTTCTGCATTTGTTCAGTGGTGGAGTTTTCATTGCCGTATTGCTAACCATATTCTCTGAGCTGATTCCCTCCACCCATATTTATCCATGCACACCATGCCGCTTTCTGTTTCATCACAGTAGTTAGAGTTATTTACTCACTTTGTTTGCTGACAATATCCTGTATGTGATTTACATAAACTAAACTCTCTTTCAGATGAAGTTACAAGAAAAATATTTTTAAAAGCTTGAAAATATTTCATTTTCCACTTTCAGCACAAAAGATAAATAAATATTTTGAAATGCCAGAAACAATTTTTTTTTTTGCTTCTTTTAACTCATGAGGAAAAATATGCTATTAAATTTGTGTATGTCTTAGTTTATACAAAAAGATCCAAACGTTTGCAACGTTGCTTATATATATATATATGAAGCCGTATTATAAAAACAATATTTATTGATGAGATTAAATGGATATTTACATTGAAAGTGCTTTGGAATAAACCGCAGACATATTTCTTTGAGAATATTACAAACTTACTAACTGTTAATTTAATACAATGTTATATAGTCGCCGTAGACACATCTATTTTAAAGGTAAATAAAGTTTCTTAGAGCACATGAATGTCTTAAAAATTATGAAAACATTTCACAGCGGGTTTTCGCAATAACATAAGTAATATACTCGGTCCAAGTGTGATGTAATGGTAGCACAATATGAGTTTTGCACCTGCTTGGCACTTCTGTATATTTTTTGTTTGAAGTTCAAAATTCAATCATTAGTGACCTAGATAATGAGAGCTTTCCTGCATTAAGTTGAAGATTGTATTATATAACATGTTAAAAATAAAGCAGCAAACATCAAACATTTACAAAAAATGTCATAGTAACCTAAGTAGATGGCTTTGAACTTTAACCACAAGCATGTCTGGTAGAATTAATTGCTTTTGTTTTCTAAACTTATAATTAACTCTTCATGTACTTCATCAGACACGACCTGTCTGAAAAATGTTTTAACACTTTTGTAGAGGAAGAGGAATTGAGAATTTCAAGAGCTGCTTACTTTGTCCATATTTTCATGGCTTCTGTGCTGTTTTCTATTGTTTGAGAATATATAATATAATACAGAACATCACATTATAACTTTCTCTAACATAACAGAATTATTGCTGCATATTAGCCACTTGAAAGCTGCTTTGCTTAACCACGTTTTTGTTTATTGATGTATTTTAAATATCGTTTTTATATTATGTATTACGTCCCTTGTTTTTGTCAACCTGCTTTGTTATTTTTAACATTTTCATATTTAAAAAAAAAAAATCCCTTTTGCATGTTATATTTGTAGTATTCCATCATTTTATCTTATCAAATACTGACCTATCCTTTTTTTTTTTTTGTTGAAATTTCACCATCTGTATTTCATCAACCAAATATTTTCATCCATTGCCAGTCTAATTATTCTGATCCAGGAAGGTGAACCAAGGTTATATTTGGACATCAGAATCCTGCTGGAGTCTAAACATTCATTCTTCAAGATAACCATGGCTTTCAGATTCTGTTTGATGTTACTTGCCTATTCACATATATTCTTTTTGTTTTTGTTTTTTTGTCCACTCGCGCCTTTCTGACGGACTTCAGATGTTGCCAGTAGTTTCGTCTCTGACACCGTTCACCACACTTATTCCCCTTCTTGCCGTGTTGATGCTCTCAGTATTCAAAGATGCGTGCGATGACTACGTGAGTCCAACAAGAAGGCCATTTCTTCACAGCTGTGTTCTTTTATTTTAGATTCATGTCAGGCTTATAACTTTATGCTTTTTTGCATAACTAATTGTTATTTTAAGGTTGAGGCATATACATTTTGATGTGGGAGAAGGGAGAGAAAAAAAAGAACTCCAGGGTCCAGTAACTGTTATATGTTAACATTTTTGTAGCGCATGTCGTCTGCATGCCAGTAGTAAACATGTTTTGATGAGCTAATTGTTTTCAAGGACAAAAGGTGTTAGCTTTTACTGAGGACAATGCATATTGTTAACATTTGAGATGAGTAAAAGAAGCTAAGCTGTTACATTATTTTGAAAATGTATAGGCCGTCATCTGTTTAAAAAATAACATACCCTTATCTGTAGAAATTATGTCAAGATTATGTTGGACAAATTTTTGTTATGATGAGTGTACTTTGTGATCTTGAATTAGCTGTCAGTCATGTCAGCTTTTGAAGAAAAAAAAATACATCTTCATAATGGCTTGTCATTTGCCAGCCATTTCACTGAAATTAATTTCACCGTAACTTGTATAAACTGACCCTGACATAGTTGAAAATAAGTGATATGTTGCAGTGTTAAATTGTGTTTATACATATACAGTAGAACTCCATTTATCCGAACTAATTGGGACCGAGCATCGTTCGGATAATCAAATGTTCGGATAATTGGATTACATAATGTATCGAGTACATGTACACATATTTCTAAAAATAATTAACCATCACAAGGAAAATACACTATAAAACATATTTACTTGTGCTGTAATAATAATACCCACACTGTATTAGATTACTGTATCACCAAAATCTTTCATTACACTGCAGTGCATGTACTACTTGTATTAATTATTTTTTTTAAGAAAGAGAAATGTTTTCAAAATAACATTACAAACGATTCAAAACCAGGCGCAACTTACGTATACATGTACTTGCACTATTTAAAATAATGAGGAATCCTCTTTTGCACCAAACTGGATAGTCTCCTTTTGGCTGCTAAGTCCCGCATTCTCTTCACAGCAGAAGCTGTGTAGGACAGCTGTCATCGTCTTGCTCGTACCAAGCCATCGCTGTTTCTAGTGCTATAAAGGCCTCTTCAGGACTTGGTCGACGTTTTGGGTTTTCTTCATAATCTACAAGTACATCATGTACTTCTGAGGAGTCTTCATCATCGGTCACTACATGTATTTGGTTTTCTTCTTGCACAAAAGACAAAATTTCTTCGTCATTCAAAAACTAAAAACCAGAATCATTATCATCTTCTAGCCACAAGTGTGCATCATCTTTGTTACAGTCCGAAAATCTGGGCATTGCTTGAAACAGTTCCACAACTTCATTTATACAATCATCATTTGTGTCCACTGCAGTAGTTTCATTTCCTACTTTTTTCCCAAGCAATCTATTCCAAGCCTTGTTGAGATTATCTTGTGACAGGGTGGTCCAAGCATCAGCTAACATATAGCAGCAGTCTTTGAGATTAAGCTTTTTGGAAAACGCCACCACACTTTCTTCATCTTCATCCAACAATAAACGACTCAGGACTTCCTTCTTGTACATCTTTTTAAGCTTTGCTATAACACCCTGATTCATTGGTTGAATCAGTGCTGTTACATTGGGAGGCAGAAAAATTACTTTAAAATTTGCATCAACTGCATCCAATGTATCCGTCTCTGGATGAGATGGTGCATTGTCCAGTAGAAGAATTACTTTTCCAGTTTTCTTGTCTTGTTCTCTCAACCTCTTCACATTTGGGATGAACTAATTTGTATACCAATCAAGAAATATTTCACTATTCATCCAAACACTCTTCTGTGCTTTGTAGCACAATGGGAGACATGTCACATTCTTTAAACAACGTGGTTTTTTTTGGCTTTGCCGATCATTAGCACCGGTAAACAATGACTTCCACTGGCATTCGCGGCTACCAAAATTGTTACTCTCTCTTTGCACTTTTTAAACCCAGGGGCAGCTGCTTCGCGCTGAGATGCAAGTGATTTTTGAGGCAATGATTTCCAGTATAAGTCAGTCTCATCGGCATTATACATATCATCAGGTGAATAACCTTCTTCTTCCAAAAAAGCCAAGAATGTTTCTTTAAAATTTTCAGCGGCAGTTGCGTCGCTAGATAAAGATTCCCCTTGAATCTCCAATTCTCGTATGCCATGACGAGATTTAAAGTTTCTTAACCATCCCTGGCTAGCCTTAAAGTCAGGAGGACCGTCAAGTTGATTGTTGAACTGAAGTGCCTTTTCACACAATAGAGAGCCAGAGTTATTTTAAGTTGAACTGTCTGTTTAGCCAGTGTTCTGTATTGATAGTGACAAATAAATAGTGATTTAGGCATCATCCAAAACACCCAAGGCTTTCACACCTTCCTCTCTCTTATTAACACCATGACTGATTAGGGGAAACTTCCATTTTAGGACAAAGGAAAAAAATACACATGCACATCCACACAGTTTGACGCTTTAATTTACTTATTTACAATAATTGGAAAGGCGAATGATGCTATGATCAGGTACTAGTAATTGAAAATATTATATTGAATTAAATAAACGATATATCTTAATAATAACTCATCAGAGGGTGCATGGGATATTTTTCTTCAGTTAAGTGTATAATAAAGGCAGCATTTCATTTTATCTTGTCAAAATGACATATATTTCCATATTCAGGTTTTTAATATACCATAGTGTTATTCACAAATATTTATTGGATTAAATTTAATAAGGTAGACTTGAAAGATGCCATTTTATCTCGACTGAAGGGACTTAACAGCAGTGTGTTAAATAGTATGACAGTTTTAATTTTGAGTTTAGGGTCATTGTTCCCAGTGTGCTTTTTTTGCAATTTGACCAGAGTATCGTTGTAGTTGCCCTGCATGAGTACTTTATCATCATGGTTTTCCACAGACAGCTGGTTGTGATGAGTGGTCTTGGAAACTTCATAGCTTGATAACACAGATTGAATTCCTTACCTCTGCCTGTTAACTACAGTATACATTGGAATAACAACTTAGTTTATTATTGTTGTGCTTTAGTTTGTTCTAAATCCTTCACCAGTAACTAGCTGCAGGACTGAGGAGTAGTAATAAAAAGGCATATTTAATGTGTAGTTATAATTTGTTGAGATGACAAGAAATTTCTTGAGAAATTTAAGCCCCTTTTTACACTACTATTCTGTTAAGTCAGTTAATTTTTGGAGCTTATTTGTTTGGTTTTTTACATTTTGGGTGACTTTTGGAAAAAAAAAAAAGGTAAAGGATCCCGTTACACGCCCATTGAGGCATATTTGGAATATGGTGTTAGGCCCATATTTTCTTGACCATCGGCACACTAGGGGTGACGTGGTCAACATCACGCCGGCCGCCTTAACCTTCCCAGAGTTGCTCTGGTACCCAGT
Organism: Oreohelix idahoensis; assembly: GCA_024509875.1. Taxonomy (NCBI): domain Eukaryota; kingdom Metazoa; phylum Mollusca; class Gastropoda; order Stylommatophora; family Oreohelicidae; genus Oreohelix; species Oreohelix idahoensis. The sequence continues at coordinate 462,882 of JAMPIV010010505.1, read as the reverse complement.
TGGGGCTGGGTCGACCCAGGAGCCGTTTGCGGCCTAAACAAATAAATCCCACCTCATCTGGGGATCGAACCATAGACCACTGAGCTAGGAAGCCAGTGCACTAACCACTATGCTACCGCGGCTCCCACTTTGGAAAAAGGCTTTCAATAAAGTATGGAAGGAAGGGTTGAAAGTCAAAATGTGCAGAAATGAGGTATGTGGGGAAAATGTATAATGGATCTGCCAGTACCTTGAAACAGAGCTGCCAGAGTACAAACTAGCAAAAATGATGACAATGGAACAGTAAGTCACATAGGGGAAGTGTAATCAACCATATTGTTCCTTATATACGTACATGAGTGATATCACAGAAAATGTCATAAAAAGACTCCATCTGTCCTTGTTTGTTGACAACCTAACCATGTGGACCTCTAAAGAGTATATTACAAAAGCAAGCACTCGAAAGAATCAAGCTGTGTCATCATTAGAATAGTAAGTTCAGAACATGACTAGTAAATATAAATGAAGAAAAAAAACACATATGCAGTGTATAAATATCAAATAAACAATAAAGTTCCAAACTACTGCTATATGATAAAAAACCTACTTTTGGATGAAACATCAAGCTACAGTGTAATAACTTGTGATCACCAATTGATATGGAATCTCAGCTTAAGAAGAACCAGCTGCGAGCAAGGTCAAATATGACAGCTGCTATAAATAATTTTACAGCGATGTTTGACAATACTCTGTGGTTTAGAAGTCTAGCATGTCACCAGGAATATCAAATCTGATCTTTAAACCTTCAGAATGTCCTGATGCATCTATTGTATCAGATTGGCTAGAAGTAATAACTAACATACACTTATGGAGGAAAACCAGATAACAATCAGTCCTTCAGAAGATCACAGTGGGTAATTGGAGTTGGATAGTGCATACTACCAACTAGGGCAGTCAGACTTGTCCTTGTGTGGAAGAGTGTAGAAGAGAAACTAATAAGAGCCTGGAGAGAAATGGCAGAAGAGGAAGCTAAAGCAAATACAACCTAACAGGAGGAGCTAAAGAGGAATGCTTAAAGTAGATATTTGTGTTGAGTAATTTTTGTCAGCTTTGTGCTCCATGGGGTGCCGAAAGGACAGATGATGATGGTTTATATCAAAGTCCCTGGAAAGCCTTAAACAAATCTGTAGAAGAGGAATAGTTTGTACCATATATTGTTCGAGGACCACTACTGTATACTATATACAGTATATCAATTGCGTGTCACAAAGTACTTTTCACAATAACAGTGCTGATCTTGTTCTAAGACAGTGGCTCCCTAATTGAAAATTGGAGGGGAATGGTGGTTCCCCCAGGGTGCCATCAAAACACAGGACTACAAATTATCAGCTAAAAATTAAATGTTTGAAATTTAAAACAAACACATTTATATTCCATTTTAAAACTAAGTTTGGAGCCGCGCTAGCGTAGTGGTTATCACACCGCTCTGGCGACCGGGTGATCCAGGATCAAACCCGGGCGACGGCATTTGAGGATTTTTCGTCGACCGGGATTTGGACTGGATTAACTCGAGACCTGGCGAGGACATATGAAGGAGTGTCGTCGACCAGGGATTGGCGGCTCCTGAGCCGACCCAGCTCTAATGGGTACCTCCGAAATCTGCGAGTATCTGCCTGAATGGCGAGGGACACCTGTCTCTGTACAAGAAAAAAAGGGATACTCACGTAAAATCAATGTCAGGTTGGACATTAATAATAACCTGAGATTTCGCCTCGAGTATTAGCAGGCGTACGGGAAAAAAAAACACAAAAAAAAAACTAAGTTTCACTGTGATAAAGGCAGTGGTGTCTAGTAACTACATCATGATGTAGTAAGCACAAATAGATACACTAATCCATATTTAGGTATCATATAACCATTGTCTTTTAGGTATCTATATGGTATGAAACAAGTTTTTAATTTCAGTGGCAACAAAAGTTTTTTTTTATTTTAAAAGGCATAAAAATGGTCTACAGTAAGCACTTTCATCTTTCACACCTATAATTTTTCAGCTGGTTGAGAAACTGTGACTCTGCATATGCATTTAAATGATAAAGGCTGCTTTGATTCTTATCTTACTATGTGATAAAAATATTAACTTTTTTTTTTGGAAGGGGGGGGGGGGGGGGGGGGGGGGGGGGGGGGGGGGGGGGGGGCAGGGTGGTCTTAAGTTGAAATTAAATTTGCTCTAGTGTTAGTATAAATAAGCTTGATTTACTGTCTGTTATCAACATTAAAAAAACAATAAAGCTTCTAAATCTGAAAATAATATTAATTTAGTATTTAATTTTTGTGACGATACGGCACAGCTTCAAAACCCAGCCCCTGCAGACCTAAGTAGAACAGTCCCAATTACTTTGGTTTAGCCATGTCTGCAGAATGAGAGAAGGTCGGCTACCACAACAAGTTTGAGAAACTAAGAGCCAGGGATCCGGATCTCCAGGAGGACCCAGGGTCCACTGGGAGGACAACATTAGAGAATCTCTGAAGGACTAGTTTGGAACCAGGCCAGGAGGAAAACAGCTGATAGGATAGCATGGCCCTCTTTCTGGTGAACCTCGTTTAATTTTTGTTAAGCAAATTGGGAGGAGGCTCGTAAGGCTTTCTATTATATTAAAAAAAGGGAGGCGGTGGTGAGTCTTTATAAGATATCAGAAGCTGGGGTGAGGATGAAAATTTTGGGTACCACTGTACTAAGGGTTACTTGTGTGTATGGTGAAATGTCTTTTATTGTACTCATTTACAAAAAAAGGAAAACAAAGGAGTGATTACGTTATTGTAAAGTTTGTGGCTGTAACTTCCTTTTCTGTTTAGTGAGCATGCCATGCCAATAGATCTTACACCAGGTAATAAGTAGATACAAACCTCTGACTCTGCCGTCATACACTGCTGGGCTTTGCATGCGTACTAGTTATCTGTGTGTGCCGTTTGCCTGTTTCAACTATATTTTTAACATATTATTATGTTTCCTTCATATTGTGTGGTAAAATTCCAGTAACAAATAACTTAACTAGTTGATTCAAATGCCCATTTCAGGTTTTGCAGATTTCTTAATGGTTTGTAACAGTTAAATGGGTGACTAATTCAGTTTCGCTGGTGTTCAGTTACGTACCGTATTTGAAACTACACTACTTATAACAAATTGCTGTCATATTGCATTTATTTTGAGAAACATTTCAGCCCCCTTTTGAGTGATATTCATATTTATATTTTACCTTGTGTTAGTTAATTATTATTAAATTTATTATTTTTTTTAATTGAAACATGTGGCTAACACTATTAATTCACTTTGCCATAATTAATCATAAAGTTGCTAATCTTAAAAGTAAAAGTTAGAAGTATAGCTCAAGATAGACATAATCTGTGGTCTTGTTTACACTGTTACTGCCTGGTGTAATTTATGCTAGTACTATTCCATTGTGGTACGTTGTTATGTAATTCTTGTGATTTCTAGTCATATAGAAACAGAGATCTAAACTTAACAACACTTTTTTTTGTTTAACGATGTTAACAATGCTTTTAATGTATGTTAACGTTAGCAAAAGTGAAGAAAATGAGGTCCTTGACTAATTTACTTGATTAAAAGAGAAGAAAAATAAATAAGAGACCAGTACAGTTTTATATTTGTTTTAGTTTGGTTTGGTTTTTAAGGACTATCTTCATTGCACACAGACAACTCCATCAGTGCTCCGATCTACTCCCCCAGATCACACAAGGAGGATCTCAGCACAGTGTACAAACTTTGTAGCACCAGCGAGAATCCCAATGTGTGTATATCTTCTTCTTCCTCGTTCGTCCTGAAAAGGACGTTGGTTGCGTTGTGTCTGTTTACAGCGGAGCTGCGATAGCTGCGCCTTTTGGCCAGCACATCCGACTTCAGCACGGCATTTTTTGGGACCGGGTTTGCCTTCCCTCTTCGATCCCTACTCTCTCAGCCAGACTGCAGTGATGCAGCCTGTTTCCAGGATCACCACGTGGAGGTGGAGTAGGGTCTTGGTCAGCTCTGGTTTGCTAACGCAAGCAGTCAAGCTATGAGTCGCTGACTGCATTCTCCATTGCTGCGTCTTTGGGTCCCATGTGTGTATATAGGAATCACACATTCTATAAATATTTTTGTGGTGGGTAGGTTTCTAATTTTTAAATTTTCCAGGGCAGCGGCCTGATAGGCCTACTCTTTACGATTTCCAATTGTCGTGGGATTTTTTAACGTGCGCAACTTACACACAGGACCTCCTATTTTTTTCGCCCTAGGCATCTGATCTCCCTACGCAGGAGACCAGGGAGAATATGACATCATTAGGACCATTGGTTCTGAAAAAATAATTTCCACAAATTATATTCCCTCAACTGGGAATCGAACCCGGTACCTCTAGAGCTTGAGGCGGACTCCTTACCTCTTAGCCACTCTGCCCCCCCCCCCCCCCCCTTTTTTTTTTCTTTTAAATATTGTGCACTTTTTTTTTTTTTAAGAGATACTATTTAAATAACATACCTTTTATAGATGCTGTTCTGTCTCATTACTGATTGGACAAAAATGAAAAGATAAAAAAATGTGAACCCAGTGAATTAAGGAAAAACTTTTACAATGTTTCACACTTAACATAAAGCAAGGTCCATTTAAAAAACAAAACAAATATGCCATTGTAATCAGTGAACAAAAGTAGATGTAAAGATTTATGTAGCAATTATATTTTTCCTTTTAGCCAGAATATACACAGTAACTGGTTGTAGTATGGGAATAATAGCAAAAACAACTATGTCTTTTCTGCCAGGTAGTTTAAGGGTTGTAGGGTTGGCCATATGGCCGCTGCCCTGGCAAAACATACAAAATTAGGACAACCTACCCACTACGGAAATATTTATGGAATGTGTGATTCCTGTATACACATTGGGATCTTCACCGGTGCTATGGAGTTCATGCACTGTGCTGAGATCTTCCTTGTGTGATCAAAGGGAGTAGATCGGAGCACTGATGGCGTTGTCCGTGTGCAATGAAGATGGTCCTTTAAACCAAACCAAAGAGTTAGTCTGAGCAGTTCCAGGGCAGTGCAGAAATTAAAAGTACCAGTATAATACTTGTTTGAGTGTTGAGGTGTTATACAGTTCTATGGTTGAAAGGTCAGTGTGCCTATGGTATCCATTAGGACGGTGTTTCCCACACATAAAATAATTGTGAATCCCTTATGAGAGTTCAGTCTTACCAGCATACCCCTCTCATATATTACATTGTATATATATATAAATATATATACTTACTTAGTCGTTCCCCTTCTACCGTGAGGTGTAACAGTTGGAAAAAAAAAAAAAAAAAACACACACACCCACACAAATAGTAATACGTCTTACAAGGAGAAGGACAAGAAAAAACCTACGTTGCGGCCACAAGGCCTTCGTCAGGGACAGACAAACAAGAGACAGGAGGGAAAGAAAATGAGAATTAAGTAGAGAACATGAAACTATAAAAATAAGAGAAAAAAACTCCCTTAATATTAAGTCCAGTCACATGTGAAGCAAAGCAGGATGGCTGCCACTAAACCGGAAAGAGGAAGTTGACAGTACATAAAGATAAGAAATAATAAAAACAAGGACTGGAAAAGAGTGAGAAAAAAGTAATCAATAAATAATAAATAAAATAAAATAAATAAATAAAATATAAATAAATAAATAAATAATAATAATAAATAAATTTAAAACAAATAAATAAATAAATAAAAATAAAAACTAAATAAAGAAATAAATAAAATAAAAAATAATAAAGGAAAAAATAATTAAAAAAAAAAAAAAATTATTTAAATAAAATAAAATAAATAAACAAATTTTAAAAAATAAATAAATAAATAAATAAAATTATTAAATTAAAAAAATAGTAATTTAAAAAAAAAAAGGGTGATCGCATCAAAGTAGAAAGTCATAATACAACAGGGACTCGATAGAGAAAGGCGTCTCAGACAAAAGAATGTTGGGTATTCAAACCGTGTGGTTTGAGGCAACCCATAAGATGGATGAGGCGTTGTTCCTGGCGAAACCGACTGTTGGCGTCCGAGGAACAGTATCTGATGGCTGTCACCTGGATGTCAGTGGCACCGTGGTGGTCGGGGCCATTGAAGTGGATGGCCACAGGTGTGGAATTAAACTGAGAGATGTCATAGAGGTGTCTGCAGAATCGGTTGCCCAGTCGTGTGCCCGTTTGGCCGATGTACGTAATGGTGCAACGTTTGCATATAATAGCATAAATGACATTGCGTGACTCACATGTGAAGCCATGGGTGATGGTGAACTTGGCGTTGGGGAACGAGACTGAACGTGTTTCGATTACATACTGACATGTCTTACATCGTGTACGGTTACATGGCTTGGTTCCAAAGTGGCCATCGTTGAAGGTTTTCAGACGGCTGTGGACTAGGAGGTCCCTCAAATTTTTGTCCCGTCTATATGCCAGCAAGGGTGGCTCACTAAGTGCTTCCCACGCCACTGGGTCAGCTTGGAGGAGAGGTAGGTGGCGAAACAGGATCCTTTTGACAGCAGTGCTGTGAGGGTGATAGGTCATTATTAACTTGACTCTATCAGAGGAGGTTTTTTGGCGGGGTTTGAGGGCCTCTACACGTGAGATAGGGAGAACACGTTCTAAGGCAGAGGTAAGAACATCTTCTGGATACTGTCTGTTACGGAAGAAGTCCAACATTTCTTGTGCTCGGCATAGAAAGTTGTCATCATCTTGGCATAACCGACGGAGGCGGAGAAATTGTGAGAAAGGCAAGGAGTCCCGACAAGCCGGAGGATGAGAGGAAGTATAAAGGAGGTAACTGTGCATCGGTGGGTTTGTAGTACACCGAAGTGGTGAGGTGGGGTGGAGTGATAGTGACAACAATGTCAAGGAAATTAACAGAGACAGTGGAGATGTGAGAGGTGAATTGGATCACAGGGTGGAAGTTGTTAATGAAATTAATGAACCTAGATAGGTCAACCTCTGGCATATCGGTGAGACCTATGCCATCATCGATGTATCTATGATACATCAATGGAAAAGGTCCAGGATACTGCTGCCACACCTGATACTCCAGGTAGCCCATGAAGAGGCAGGCATAACTGGGACCCATCTTGGTGCCCATGGCAACTCCACTTATTTGGTCAAAGAACTGTCCATTGAACTCAAAGGAATTGAGTCGAAGGACCAGTTCTGCAAGGCGCAGGAGAGTCTCTGTAGCGATAGAGGGGTGCGTGCGCTGGTCCAGGAAAAACCGGAGAGCTCGGAGACCATCAGAGTGAGGAATGGAAGTGTAAAGTGAGCAAACATCTAACAGAAATAAACGGTAGGTACGGTCTGGAGAAAGCTGAATAGAGGAAAAAGTAGTAAGAGCATGGTTTGTGTCCTTTAAGAAGGAAGGAAGCTGCTCTACAATAGGCTGGAAGATGCCGTCGAGGAAGTCTGATATACGTTCGGTAGGGCAGGCACACGCAGAGACAATGGGTCTCCCAGGGTTGGAGGGTTTATGAATTTTGGGAAGCATATAAAACACAGGCTTACCCAGACCACTATTGTCAATACGGAGATGAGAAGCGCTAGAAGGTAAGGACTTGTTGGCGATAAGACTTTTGATGGTGTCATGGACCAGACGATTGTTGAGGACTGTTGCATCATTGTCACGGCGCTGGTAGAAGGAGCTGTTGGTGAGCTGCTTATTACCTTCTTGGAGGTACAGGTTCTTGCGCCATACCACAATGGCACCTCCTTTGTCAGCCGGTTTGATAACAATGTCATCTCTGCGGCGGAGCTTAGTAAGGGCATGAGACTCATCAGAAGAAAGGTTTGAATAACGCAGGCGTTGAGGTTGGAGCTGCTGAATGTCGTGGAGGGTATTCTGAATATATAAATCCAGAGCGTGGGAAGCCCCAGGAGAGGGTGTAAAATGTTTATTCTTGGGAGGAGCAAAGCGTGCAAAGGCATCATCTGATTCAGCCTGCGATCTCTGAGGACCATCACTGTTGCGGAAATGGAGCTGAAGTCGCAGATGGCGATGAAACCGATGGACATCTTGGAGGAGATTGTACTGATCAGAGGATGGTTGGAGAGGGACAAAGTGCAAGCCCTTACTGAGGACTGAAAGCTCTACACCGTGAGGTGTAGAGGTTTGGAAGAGAGAGTGCCAGACTATCCTATCGGCTGTCTTCCTCCTGCCCTGGTTCCATTCTAGTCCTTGGTCCTTCAAAGATTGTCTAATGTTGTCCTCCCAGCGGACTCTGGGTCTTCCTGGGGGGTCTGAATCCCTCTCATATATTACATTGTATATATATGTATATGATAATGTTAAATAAAAACTCTGCCTTGCACCCATTGAACACCCTTCACCCTCAGGTATGCTTCCCACTTTTTATGAAACAGTGCATTAGGATATAGTTGAACTGTACAACAAATTCTATATATCAATGAATAATGCACCAAGATGGAAGCTACAAATTGATGGGTGCACACTGCTGTGGATAATCAGTTGACATTGACTGTGCAGCTGGTGTAAACACATCGGCATGACATTCTGAATAATGTATCAGTCATTTCATCAAGTTAAAAAAGATAACTAAGAAAGATAACATAATGTAATGTAGAATTGCACTATAGAAAAGTAACTAAAATGTGTTGGGGGTTGGAGTAGCTAAGAGGTATGGCATCCACCTCTAATTCTAAAGGTACTAGGTTCGCTCCCAGCACATATAATATAATTGATGGACATTTTTTTCAGAACCAGTGGTTCCTAATGATGTCATACTCCTCCCCTGATCTCCTGGGTAGTGAGGTCGGATGCCTAGCTTTCTCAGATAAGGGTGAAAAAATAAGAGGTCCCGTATGCAAGTTGCGCATGTTAAAAATTCCTCAGTAGTTCGAAATCATAAAGAGTAGGCCATATGGCTGCTGCCCTGGCAAAATTTTTAAAAAATTAGGAAACCCACTCACCACAAAGATATTTATAGAATGTGTGATTGCTGTAGACACACATTGGGATTCCCCACTAGTGCTACGGAGTTCGTGCATTGTGCTGAGATCCTCTTAGTGTGATCTGGGGGAGGAGATCGGAGCACTGATGGAGTTATCCATGTGCAATGAAGATGGTCCTTAAAACCAAACCCATCAAAATGCAGTGTCAACAAGAGAAACCATGAAAGTGGTTGGAGGTAACGACAGAATCGTAACTTAGCATAGCTACTCTAGATCAGCACCCCCATACTTTCAAAGGGTCTCAGAGAAGACAAAGAGAGAATTGGACTACTTCCTGCTCAGACTTGTTGCAAGAGGCGACTAAAATGTGGTTGTGCAATATGGCTAGCCACCTCTTTATATAAAACACGTTTCCACAGAAACCATGACTCAAGGAGTACATGAATGAGTTGGTGCAAGTTTCTGCAAAAGGACCAGCTGTAGTGGGGGCTCCATGCTCCATAAGGATAAAAAAGGGAAATGATGAATGACTCTTGTTCAGCTTTATAGATCAGTGTTTCTCAAGCGGTGTGCCGCGGCACACTAGTGTGCCGCCAAGCTTATCAAAGTGTGCTGCAAAAATTTTGTAAATTTACTACATGAAGTATATTTTTAGTGATCATGTAATATAAAACTGATCTTACAGCTTGAATTCATTCAATAATAATTGGAGCTATTAGCTGCTTTGAACAAAAATATATATACTTCAAAATTATTTTAAACAATTAAAATAAAATCAAATTGAGAGTTCTTTATTCTAAAGTACCCACAAATTAGAGTTTTTAATTTAGTATATATATCACTGTAGTTCTTTATTCAGGCGGCAGAGTCAGAAAGGTGTGCCGCAAATTTTTCAAAAATTTAAAAGTGTGCCATGAACACAAAAAGGTTAAAAAACACTGTTATAGATATGTAAATTAAAAACAAAAATTATGTATAAAAGCATTGTTCAAAATTCCAATATAAAAACTAGTGCCATCAGAATTATTACGTTGCTGTTTTATGTTAGTTATTCTCTAATGCAGTGTTTCTGAACCAGGGGTGCATGCACTCCCTAGGGGTCCAAGACTCACCTTCCCAGGGTACCAGACATGCCAGATATTTTAGAAAGTGAATCATCATAAAAAATAAATAATACACAGAACTCAAATTTATTTGTACAAAATAGAACATTGACAATGTATATTAGATACCGAACCTTAATCATATGTAAATAATATTTCTCAAAATAAAATTGTATCTCTTGTTATCATTTTAGGCATGTTTTGCGAGCTAGAATGTAAAGGGGTACGAGGCTTCTTAAGATGCTGTAAAGGGGTGCGAAGCTTCTTAAGATGCTGTAAAGGGGTGTGAAGCTTCTTAAGATGCTGTGAAGGGGTGCAAAGCTTCTTAAGATGCTTTACTGGGGTGCTGGACCTCTAAAAGGTTCAGAAACACTGCTCTAAGGTAACATATGTTGTCTAGAGAAGATAGTTATGTTCTGAATTTTAATAAGAAAGATAGCAAGAACTTTGCTTATAATCATTTTTATCTTTGCTTTAATGTGTTTTTTAATAGCACATGTTGTGGACAGAATGCAGAATTTAACTTGTGCTGCAATGAATATAAGTAGTTCTGAAGACCTATATATAATGCTTATATATGTATTTGGGGCCATACTGATATAATATAACACAGACTAACAAGTGATCAGTAGTATGTGCATGTTATTACTACATTTCTCAGATTTCTAACAAGATATCAGTTGTATGTAAAACTTAAGTTTGGTGTAAGAGAGAGCAGAATGAGTGACAGTTTTTACACAGTGAAAGAGCATTGAACATTCTACTTAATTTCTTTAAAAAGAGCCGCGATAGCGCGGTGGTTAGTGCACTGGCTTCCTAACTCAGCGGTCCTGGTTCGATCCCCAGTTGACGCTGGATTTTTTTAGACCGCAAACGGCTACGGGGTCGACCCAGCCTCATGAATTGGGTACCAGAGTAACTCTGGGAAGGTTAAGGCAGCCGGCGTGATGCTGACCACATCACCTTTAGTGCGCCAATGGTCAAGAAAATATGGGCCTAACACCATATTTCCAGTATCCCTCAATGTGCGTGTAACGGGATCCTTTACCTTACTTAATTTCTTAGGTAAAATGAAGTTTATTATTGGACTAAAAAGTACTGTAAGCGCCTTATGGATCTCCCACTACAGCTGGCCACCTAGCAGGAAGCCTGTGTCAAAGACCCTCTGCTGTTGCAGTGGTGGTCTCCATTACAGTTAGTTTTATATGATGATGAGGTTGCCAGCCTCATGCACAGCCTCATAGTCGATTTGTATGACGTGAAAAGATAAGTATTATTATTTTATAATTATTTTATTATTAAATATCACTTTCTATAAATTTGCATACCTTCTTATATTCCCCCCTCCCCCACCCCATATATCCATCTCTACCTCCCCTATATTTATTACCATCATAAATGTAGTTGTTAATAATCAAGAATGTATAACAATGCTGATAGGGAAAGAGAAGTGTGGAAAATTTAATAACTTTAAAAATAATTATTAGAATAAAAGGCAGTACATTATTTTTTTTAAAAGGGTCAGTAAAGAATCATTGTTCAAACTGATCCATCAATATATTTAGTTCTACAGTGTCACAGGGTATGTTCTAATTGTAAACAATGCTTCTCTGCAGCAACGCCACAGAAGTGATGATCAAGTCAACAACCGGAGCTCGTATGTCTTACGAAATGGGGAAATTGTGGAGGAAAGATGGCACAAGGTCACCGTGGGAGACATCATACTGCTTAAGAACAATGATTACATTGCAGTAAGTGCATGCGTGATTTGAACAAAACATTGTGAGTTCTTAAGTCACTGATTCAGTACGGATAATTGCTAGAAAAAAGCAGTTTAAAATTATTATTTACGTGGAAATTAAACCTTTATTGGCCAGGTTTTTTGTTAGTTCCTAAAAATTAAACTTTTAATCATCATTTTCCTATGTGTTGCTAATGGAGCTACAACTATAGCTAGTCCCCTTGTAGGAAGTCTGCACCAAGCATTCACATGCTCTAGCAGTAGTTGTTTCTGTAACAAGTATTTGTTTAAGTTGCCACCTCCCAGGCACAACCTCATATTAGTTGTGTTGTATGATATGCCTGAAGTTGCAGTAATCCTATTCTTTATTTGTCTTATCAGAGATTCTTTGGGCCCCAAGGATTACATGGGGCACAGCTGAGATAGTTGCAAGAAAGAAGCTGTTTAGAATTGTAATTTGTGTGGAAATTATATCTATTTTTGGGTTGTTTTTTTTTAAGTTACTAAAAATTACAATTTGAGTGCATAACGAAGCTCTTGAAATGCTAGGATTGAGAAGAGAATGCAAGCATAACTTTCGAGGAGGCAAAGACTTTTTTCAGAATCAGATACAGAAACAAATGGAATGTAGAACATCCAGGTCACACACAGAATGATGCTTACTACCAGCTCAACAGAATAGAACAAGTGGTGATCTTCAGACTCCGCACTGGCCACAACAGATTGAGATACCATCTGTTCAACAAGCTAAAGATAGGAACTACCGATCAGTGTAACTGTGGCACTGATAAAAATGACTGCTGGACATCTGCTTCAAAGTTGCCCCTTAAATGCGGTACAGAGAAAGCGCATATGGCTGACGCCAGCTCCTTTTGTGGAAAAGCTTTACGGGGATTCAAATAGCCTCAAACTGACTACTGCTTTCTTTGAGAACATTCAAGTGGACGTCTGAGAGTGTACGAAGAAGAAGAAGAAAAAAGAGAATAGTTTAAAAAAAATCTCAATTATATAGATCAAGTATGTTGAATATGATGAAAGATAATACATTGTTTAAAATAATAACTGAAGGAAAACTGATAGTAAACAGGCAGAGAGTACACAAAGCTAAAAGTGGATGATAAGATCAAGAGGTGGACAGGAAATAACCTATCAGAGTGTAAAATCAAGACACGATTTAGATGATGGAGCTTCATTGCAGTCAACCTTCTATTTGGAGATGGTAGCTGATCTGATCTGCATGGCGATTTATTCTAAGTTAGTGATGACATGGATGAAATTTTTATTTCATCAGAGGAATGAAATAGGCATTATTGTCTTTTTAGATTTCTGGCCTGCAGTAATTCAGTTCTCAAAGCGTTTTCAAATTAATACATTATTAACCTCATTAATAATTAATAAATATTAACATTGCATTCAGTAATGGAGATGGCAGTAGGCACACAAACTGCCTCTGCGTAACCATGGAATCAGTCAGTATTTTTGGTTCTGTTGGGTGCAGTAGATAAAAGGAAAAAGAACTCCATGCAGTACCTGACATCGGGCAGTTCCGGTTACTTTCTCTTTGTTTGTTTTTTTCTCTGCATCTCTGTCAGTTGTATCCTCCAACCTTCAGATCTGTAAAGTCGTTTCTCCTGTTTCTTTTCCCCAGCAGGTTCCATGTCTGAACCTGACAAGTTATGCTAGGAGTGTAACGAATGTTACATAATATTCATCATCATCATCATTTCCCATTTCACTCTTTATGGAACATGGAGCCACCACTGCATGTGGTCCCCTTGCAGGAAGCACCACTTGTAGCAGTGATTTGTCTGTAGCAGTATGTTTTACATGATGAGGTTGCCAGGTCTATTCACAACCTCATATTAGTTGCCTTGTCTGAGGGAACAGTAGATCTGTTCTTTCTTTGTCTCATCAGAGATCCCCCCGGAAACTAAACGGGGCATCACACAGTATTACTTACTTACTTACTTAGTTGTTCCTCTTCTACCGTGAGGTGTAGAGGTGTGGAAGAGAGAGAACGCCATACTATCCTATCGGCTGTCTTCCTCCTGGCCTGGTTCCATTCTAGTCCTCGGCCCTTCAAAGATTGTCTAATGTTGTCCTTCCAGCGGATTCTGGGTCATCCTGGAGGTCTGGATCCCTGGCTCTTAGTTTCCCATGCCTGTCGTGGTAGCTGATCTTCTCCCATTCTGCAGACATGGTCAGACCATCTTAGTTGGGACTGTTTTACTTGGGTCAGCAGGGGGTGGGATTTTAGGCCTTTACGTATCGTCTGGTTGCGGACCATGTGTCTTCTTGTTCCTTTAATCACCTTCCTCAGATACCTCATTTCTGAGGTTTGGATCTGGCTTTTGTGGATTGTAGTCATTGCTCATGACTTGCATTCAAACGTCAAAACTGGGACGTAGGGGGTGCGGTATACAACCATCTTCGTCTTCTTGCCCACTTTTCTTTTGCTGAGGAATCCTTAATTTATGGCCTGAAAAAGTCTCCCAGCTGCTGCTCTTCGGGTAGCCAACTCTTCACACACAGTATTATGCCAAGAAATTTGTTGTTGTTTTTTTAATTTTTTAAGCTTTACAAATTTTCATGAAAAACAAACTATTAGAACATAGAATAATGACCATGCTGCCGTAACTATTTGTATCAATGTTTTGCCTTTGATGTATTTCCTACCAGGCAGACTTGCTTCTATTGTCAACCAGTGAACCCCATAGTTTGTGCTACATTGAAACTGCTGAGTTGGATGGGTATGGTTAATATTTGTTACATTTCACAAATATTAATTATTGTAATACAGTAAAGTTGGTAATGAGTTATATATGTAATTCACTGATAAACAAGAGGAAGAGAACAGGAATGGATGTTGTAAATTTGCCGTAACTAATCCTTGTATGCAAACAGCTGTTATCAAAATTGAAATAACAAGTTGTGTTTAAATACAGCATCAGCATTATGTTTTGTAAAAAAAATTAAATTAATATATAAAGTTGTTTTGTTTTTTTGGGCAGACAGAAGTAGGTTTGGAAAATTGATTAGATTAAAGGAAGGTTGGAATGTACTTTCATTAAGGTATGACTTGATTGGCAACCCATGTAGTTCCCATGGGTGTCTGAGGAGCATGTCAAATGAGGTGACTAACACGAGTCCTGTGCATGGGACTGGCAGTCTCATGTAAAACAAGTTGTTACAGAAACCACATCTGTATGAGCACATGAATGCTTTGGTGCAAGTTTCCTGCTGTGGTGGCTTCATGCTCCATAAGGAGCAAGAAGGAAAGTGGTGATGATCGATTGACCCTCCCTGTAAACTGAAAGTTAGTGACAGCAATGAATGAAAATGGGAAGACACACATTAAATAAACCTTAACACATTAACTACCGAATTGAAAAACACACTGTGGCCGAATTAAATTTTTTTCCCATTTTCATCCTGTAGGTCTTTGCACAAAGTAAGCTGTAGTTTTCGTAATTGTTTACAGATTTTTATGAATTACACGTCATTTTAAGGATAAATGAATGTACTATTACAATAAACACCGTTTTTAACTTTAATAGAGTTTGTTGCTATTTAACGGCCCTCCGATGGCCGAGGACTTGCAATATTTTCACAATTATAACTTCTTGCGCCCCATCTCTATCAAAATCACAATTTCAATCAATGTGCACACCGTATTCACTCTTGTCCTCATCGCTAGATCAATCAGTCAATTGTTGAAACACGTTTCTATCCTATTCAGCCGTTAGACGAGATGTACACGCATTTTTTGTAGTCCTATCACTAGTTGCCACGGTAAACAGTTTTACACGATTTGGTAACTAACCCAAAACGCTGACAAATATGAACATAATATCAATTTTCCAGTGTTCTACAACAACCATGCTTTGGGAATTTGTTTTCCGGTGGCAACTTAAAATCTCAAACCAGATCCAAAAGTGTTTCAGTATATTTTTCATTCATTTTATTACAAAAATTAGATTGGCGCTCTGAGCGGCTTGCGGTCCAAATGTGTTTATTTTGTGAGCCGCTGACAGCGGCTTGCGGTAGTTAATGTGTTAAGTAGCACTTTTTTGTTTTATTAGTGACCATTGCAATATTTGTAGTATGACTATACTTACCAACAACTATGTCATCAGTCATCCTTACTTCATTAAATCAGAGAGACCAATCTGAAAGTCCGTCAGTCACTAGAGGAAACGTCAGAACTGGGGGATGATCTTCAGAAATTAGCACAGTTTGATGGTGTGTATTTTGTGCTTCAATGTTAAGTTGTGTTGTAGCTAGATGTGAATAAAATTATAAACATGAGTTTGGAGAATGATTATTCAAGCACAAGCTCCTTTGGACATCTTTTGAGGATAATGTTGATCATAAATCTTGAATAATTGTTCAAGCACAAGCTCCTTTGGACGTCTTCTGAGGATAATGGTCATCAACCAGCAGCGTGAGCATAAACTGTGGTAAGCAAGCAGAGATAGAAAAAGATAGATCGGGAGGGATGAAGGATCAATAAGAAACATATTAGACTGCTCACCAAGCTGCAGTACATACACTGGATTGGAAACCAATAATAACCACCCCTGTGACTCTTCATGGTAAATGCAGTAGATACAAGAAAAAGAGCCCTGTGCAGTTTCGGGGGGGGGGGGGGGGGTCTCTGAAGAGACAAAGAAACTTATAGAACCACTGCTTCTTCAGGCACATAGGAAGAGGTGACTAGCATGAGGCTGGCAGTCACATCATGTAAGACACATTGCTGCAGAAGCTACCACTACAACAGCAAATGAATGTTTAGCTTCAGGCTTTCTACAAAGGGACCAGCTGCTGTGGTGGCTCAATGCTTTGTAAGGGGTGAAAGGGTAAATGATGATGATGAAACAAAGAAGAAGAAAGAAAATAAAGATTGTTGCTTTGTTACCTAAGAAAGGGCAATTTTTCGAAGTAACAGTTTTACAGACAGAAATGAAAATCTAAACGGGAGAGCATTTTAAAATGAAAGATACATGATACTTGATGTTATGTCATTGGATTTACTCTATGAGCCGTGATTGGCAGATTGGTTAGAGTGTGCTTCTTGAGAGTTGCTGGGTTTGAAACTTGGTAGCATGATATTCCAGTCTACCCCCTCTGTAAATAGGAGAACCCAATTCTGCTTGTGAGTTAGGGAAGGTAAAGACAGTGAGGAATGGAACTGGCCACACCACCTCATAAAGATGAAACCAATTATAAGTGAAGTCTCTAACACTCTGTTAGTATAAGTGAAGTCTCTAACACTCTGTTCTCCTCAGCATTATCTGTTATGGGACTACCTTTACCTTTTTTTTTAACTGGCTCTAAACATTGTACTGTCTTTTTTTTTTCTTTTTCTTTTAATTGACTCTAAACATTGTCCCATTTTTGTTTTACTGGCTCTAAACATTGTACCATTTTTGTTTTACTGGCTCTAAACATTGTACCATTTTTGTTTTACTGGCTCTAAACATTGTACCATTTTTGTTTTACCGACTCTAAACATTGTACCATTTTTGTGTTACTGGCTCTAAACATTGTACCATTTTTGTTTTACCGACTCTAAACATTGTACCATTTTTGTTTTACCGACTCTAAACATTGTACCATTTTTG
Source organism: Oreohelix idahoensis (assembly GCA_024509875.1). Lineage (NCBI taxonomy): Eukaryota > Metazoa > Mollusca > Gastropoda > Stylommatophora > Oreohelicidae > Oreohelix > Oreohelix idahoensis. Next base: position 445,467 of record JAMPIV010010505.1, on the reverse strand, counting down.
TGTTACTGGCTCTAAACATTGTACCATTTTTGTTTTACTGGCTCTAAACATTGTACCATTTTTGTTTTACTGGCTCTAAACATTGTACCATTTTTGTTTTACTGGCTCTAAACATTGTACCATTTTTGTTTTACTGGCTCTAAACATTGTACCATTTTTGTTTTACCGACTCTAAACATTGTACCATTTTTGTGTTACTGGCTCTAAACATTGTCCCATTTTTGTTTTACTGGCTCTAAACATTGTACCATTTTTGTTTTACTGGCTCTAAACATTGTACCATTTTTGTTTTACCGACTCTAAACATTGTACCATTTTTGTGTTACTGGCTCTAAACATTGTCCCATTTTTGTTTTACTGGCTCTAAACATTGTACCATTTTTGTTTTACTGGCTCTAAACATTGTACCATTTTTGTTTTACTGGCTCTAAACATTGTACCATTTTTGTTTTACCGACTCTAAACATTTTACCCTTTTTTGTTTTACTGGCTCTAAACATTATGCTCTTTTGTTTTACTGGCTCTAAACATTGTACCATTTTTGTTTTACTGGCTCTAAACATTGTACCATTTTTGTTTTACTGGCTCTAAACATTGTACCATTTTTGTTTTACTGGCTCTAAACATTGTACCATTTTTGTTTTACTGGCTCTAAACATTGTACCATTTTTGTGTTACTGGCTCTAAACATTGTACCATTTTTGTTTTTTTACTGGCTCTAAACATTGTACCATTTTTGTTTTACTGGCTCTAAACATTGTACCATTTTTGTTTTACTGGCTCTAAACATTGTACCATTTTTGTGTTACTGGCTCTAAACATTGTACCATTTTTGTTTTACTGGCTCTAAACATTGTACCATTTTTGTTTTACTGGCTCTAAACATTGTACCATTTTTGTTTTACTGGCTCTAAACATTGTACCATTTTTGTGTTACTGGCTCTAAACATTGTACCATTTTTGTTTTACTGGCTCTAAACATTGTACCATTTTTGTTTTACTGGCTCTAAACATTGTACCATTTTTGTTTTAATTGTACCATTTTTGTTTTTTTTTACTGGCTCTAAAACATTGTACCATTTTTGTTTTACCGACTCTAAACATTGTACCATTTTTGTGTTACTGGCTCTAAACATTGTACCATTTTTGTTTTACTGGCTCTAAACATTGTACCATTTTTGTTTTACCGACTCTAAACATTGTACCATTTTTGTGTTACTGGCTCTAAACATTGTACCATTTTTGTTTTACTGGCTCTAAACATTGTACCATTTTTGTTTTACTGGCTCTAAACATTGTACCATTTTTGTTTTACTGGCTCTAAACATTGTACCATTTTTGTTTTACTGGCTCTAAACATTGTACCATTTTTGTTTTACCGACTCTAAACATTGTACCATTTTTGTTTTACTGGCTCTAAACATTGTACCATTTTTGTTTTACTGGCTCTAAACATTGTACCATTTTTGTTTTACTGGCTCTAAACATTGTACCATTTTTGTTTTACCGACTCTAAACATTGTACCATTTTTGTGTTACTGGCTCTAAACATTGTCCCATTTTTGTTTTACTGGCTCTAAACATTGTACCATTTTTGTTTTACTGGCTCTAAACATTGTACCATTTTTGTTTTACTGGCTCTAAACATTGTACCATTTTTGTTTTACCGACTCTAAACATTGTACCATTTTTTGTTTTACTGGCTCTAAACATTGTACCATTTTTGTTTTACCGACTCTAAACATTGTACCATTTTTGTTTTACCGACTCTAAACATTGTACCATTTTTGTGTTACTGGCTCTAAACATTGTACCATTTTTGTTTTACTGGCTCTAAACATTGTACCATTTTTGTTTTACTGGCTCTAAACATTGTACCATTTTTGTTTTACTGGCTCTAAACATTGTACCATTTTTGTTTTACTGGCTCTAAACATTGTACCATTTTTGTTTTACCGACTCTAAACATTGTACCATTTTTGTGTTACTGGCTCTAAACATTGTCCCATTTTTGTTTTACTGGCTCTAAACATTGTACCATTTTTGTTTTACTGGCTCTAAACATTGTACCATTTTTGTTTTACCGACTCTAAACATTGTACCATTTTTGTGTTACTGGCTCTAAACATTGTCCCATTTTTGTTTTACTGGCTCTAAACATTGTACCATTTTTGTTTTACTGGCTCTAAACATTGTACCATTTTTGTTTTACTGGCTCTAAACATTGTACCATTTTTGTTTTACCGACTCTAAACATTGTACCATTTTTGTGTTACTGGCTCTAAACATTGTACCATTTTTGTTTTACTGGCTCTAAACATTGTACCATTTTTGTTTTACCGACTCTAAACATTGTACCATTTTTGTGTTACTGGCTCTAAACATTGTACCATTTTTGTGTTACTGGCTCTAAACATTGTACCATTTTTGTTTTACTGGATCTAAACATTGTATCATTTATTTTTTTTAAAGCTGGCTCTGGACATTGTACTCTCTTTTTTTTTTTTTTTTTAACTGGCTCTAAACATTATGCTCTTTTGTTTTTTTTTACTAGCTCTAAACATTGTAATCTTTTCTTTCACTGGCGCTGAACATTGTAATCTTTTCTTTCACTGACTCTAAACATTGTAATCTTTTCTTTCACTGGCTCTAAACATTGTAATCTTTTTTTTTTTTTTTTTAATTGGCTCTAAACATTGTCTGGCTCTAAACATTATACAATTTGTTTTTTTTACTGGCTCTAAAAATTGTACTCTTGTTTTTTTCAAGTGGCTCTAAACACTGTACTTTTTTTTTTTTTTTTACTGGCTCTGAACATTATGCTCTTTTGTTTTTTTTTTTCTGGTTCTAAGCACTGTACTTTTTTTTTCATGAATTCATTTCCAGCTGAAATTGTGACTGAACCACCAAACAACAGGCTGAGTAAATTTGAGGGCAGAATGCAATGGAAAGACAAAACATTCTCCTTGGATAACGAGAAGATTCTGCTGCGTGGCTGTATATTGCGGAACACTCAGTGGTGCGTTGGGCTAGTGGTGTTTGCTGGCCGTGACACCAAGCTCATGATGAACAGTGGCAAGTCCACCTTCAAGAGGACCAACATAGATCGTTTAATGAATATTCTTATTATAGGCGTAAGTACCACATGGTCAACTGTTAAAAAGTCATCCAGATGTCCGGCTCATGCACACCTTAACAGAAAAGCATACAGACACCCACACACAAACATACACATTATTTTTATTAGAAAAAAATTATTTAATTTTTAAATGAAAAAAAAAAAATTTATTTTTTGAGTGAAAAAAATAAAGATTTAAAAAAAAAAATGGAAATAACATAAGTATAATATTCTTATTATTGGTGTAATTGCCACATAGTCAACTATTAAATAGACATCCACAAACATACACAATATTTTTATTAGAAAAAAATTATTTATTTTTTTAAGTGCAAAAATAATATATATATATTTTTAAAGAAATAAAATAAGTATGACTCAGATTAATTACAAATAAGCAAAACAACAACAACAACAACAGAGTAAGAATTTGTAATGAACCTGTATACAGAATAGAATTAAGCTCTGTGAAGTTCCCAGTGGGTTGGGTCTCTGAAGAGACAAAGAAAGAATAAGGTTACTGCAACCTCAGTACAAGTCGTACAGGGTCACTAATATGAGGTTGTGCATGGGGGTGGGGGCTGACAACATCATCATGTAACACAAATGACCACAGAAACCAAGACCTTGGTGCAGGCAGGCATCACGGGGACCAGCTACAGTTGAGGCTGCACCGTAAGGAGGCTCAATGGAAAATGATGATGATGAGTATGGAACTAATATGAGGTAGTGCAAGAGGCTGGCAGCCTCATCATCTACAAAAAAATTTGCTGTGACACCACCCCTGCAAGAGGCTTCCTGCAAGAAGACCAGCTGCTATATTTTGTTATGCTTTATTTTTATTATTTTTATTTTTTCTACCGTTTTCCAGAATAAAGATTTCCTTGACTTTCTATCCTTGACTTTCTATCCTTGACCTTCTATCCTTGACTTTCTATCCTTGACCTTCTATCTTTGACTTTCTATCCTTGACCTTCTATCCTTGACCTTATATCCTTGACCTTCTATCCTTGACCTTCTATCCTTGACTGTAACATATTTCTTCATTCTTTGTGACTAGTACAGCGGTTCTCAACCCTTTTTTGCTCATGGCCTCCCCACCCATTTTTAGCCTCATTTATCTCTGTGGCCTCCCTCAAAGTCACTGTTAGCTGGGGGAAAAGGCACTTTACCATCTTACTGTGACCCCAAAGAAATATAGCATGGCCCCAGTTGAGAAACACTGCTCTACTATTTATCAGGCTCTTGCCTCTCAGTTCTGCATAGTTGGATCTTGTCCTAACAGTTTTAGTCTTGGTGTTATGACCATTTTGTTATCCTTAGTGTATTAGTGTCTGATTGACAGAGTGGTTACAGTGCTGGTCTCTCACGGCAAAAGTGCAGGGTTCGAATCACGATACCGACATGCACCAGTATACCCAGCTGTAAATGGTTACCTGACTTTGAGTTAGGGAAGGAAAAGGCAGCGAGGAAGGGAACTGGTCACCTCACCTCTTGAAGCTGGATCTAGTATGGTGAAGTCTCTAACATTTCACTCCCCTACGTCAGTATCTGCTATGGGACTGCCTTTTTTATCAGTGTATTACTAAACTATCTAGGCATAATTGTAGTGTTTTGTTTGTATCTGCGTATCTGCATTGGCCCCTCTTTTAATTGGCTGAGTGGATGTATTTATATCTGTGTATTTCTCTTGTGTGAAATAACAACAAATACAGGTGTTGATAGTTCTGTCTTTGCCACAGTATTGTTGCACCTCTTTAATCATATATCAGACTGCCAAGTTGTGCAAGAAGATACGTGTGTATTTGTTTGGGTTTCCTTATGTACATGGTTTGTTTTCATGTTTGTTTTGACCAGAATAGGTTTACTGACACTTTAGTTCTTGTAGATATATAGAATATGTCTTCTCCTCCTTGGATCCTTACTCATTGACAAAGCAATTGGTGATCATCGTGTTTAGTGGCGTCTTGTAGGACAACAACAAACTCTCCAGTTTGCTTTTTCAGTGGCCTTCCTTTGTTTGGTGTGCCAGATGTGGTTCATGTTTTTCATTTTGGCCTCCACAGCTCTCTTCCAATTTGTTTTTGTCGGCCTCTCTTTTACTTTCTCTCTGCCGTCCATAGCATGACAGCTCTGGTGATTGTGTCAGGGTCTGTGCTGAGAATATGGCCAACCTAGTTCCATCATCTGCCTGTTATAATGGTACACATATCTTCTCTATTGCTCCGGCAAGCAGTTCTTGGTTGATGATGGTGTACGGTTAACAAAATTAGGAACATTTTCCTTAGGCAGATTAATTGGAAAGCTGACAGTTTTGATATTTCTTTTTTTCTGTTGCTGTCCAGCATTCTGTGCCATACATAAAGCACTCAACTCTCATGTTCTCTTAGTTATATAGAACATAGGAAATTGAACTGAAATTTGCTTCTTACATTTTTTTGTGTTAACATTTTGCTTGTTTTGTTTTTTTTTAATCACAGATTTTCCTGTTTCTTGTGGGAATGTGCCTGATTTGTACAGTAGCATGTGCCATCTGGGAGGTGATAACAGGCTTTGACTTCCAGGTTTACCTGCCTTGGGAGTCCTTTGTCCATGATGGAAAAGACCAGGGTGCCGTCACGATCGCCGTCCTTGTTTTTCTGTCTTATATCATTATCCTGAACACTGTAGTGCCTATATCACTGTATGTCAGGTACGGTTAAGAGCATAACCTCTTGTGACGTTTGCCCGTTCAGTACGTAAATGACAACTCAGAAATCCATAATTTATTAGTGATTTTGTGAGTTGCCATGGAATGTTTGAGATATGATTATCATATCTATTTTTCATATGGCGCTAAAGTCAGATACCTTGTGTAGTTCCTATGAGTATATGAGGAGAACTGCTGTAAGTCAGGGGTAAAATTGCTCCAACATGTGGAGTATTTTTCTCTTATTTCTGTAGTTTCATGTTCTCACTTTCTTTCCCTTCTGTCTCTTGTTTGTCTGTCCCTGACGAAGGCCTTGTGGCCGCAACTTAGGTTTTTCTAGGCCTTTCTCTTTGTAAGACGTATTACTATTTGTGTGTTTTTGTAATTTTTTTTTTTCCATTCTACTGTGTAGTTCCTAGGCCACTCTGAGGGAACAAATAAAAAATAGGACCATTGTTTTCTCATTTATGTTGTAAGAGGTGATTAATATGAGGTCATACTAACAACCTCATCATGTGACACAAACTGCTACAGAACCACCATTGTAAAAGCTCTTACTTTGATATGAGCTTCTGTAAGGGGACTAGCTGTAGTGGTTGCTACATGTTCCCTTAGGAGGGAATAGGAAAATAGTGTGGATCAGTGGTTCCCAAAGTGGGCGGTACCGCCCCTCCTGTGGGTGTTAGGAGGATCCCGGAGAGAGGCAGTGACCTGAAATTGCTTGGGGAAAAAAATACTGGTGTTGACTGCTCTTTGTTGCTCTGGGGGGGAATCTCTGGGGACATGTGGCAAAAGGTTTTTCTAGTGTAAAGTGATAGTAATAGAGTAGAAGAAGTCTTCTCTCTAGAAAAGGTGAGGTCCCAGTGTTGGAGATGAACACTGGTATCACAAGATAGTCACGGCTGTGAAGGTCTCTGCTACAGATAGAATTCAAAGTAAGTCAGAGCCTACGGTGCCACTTTCGCTAAGTAACCATTTGTGATAAATTTAAACAATTCAATAAAACCCAACTTCAACAATATAAAATTAATAAGTCTGCTGAGTACAATTGAATTATTTATTTACAACTATTCTTCTTGTGCTGATGGATGAATGTTGGTCGATGAAAATGAAGGAATTCTTTATATACACAACCAGATGATGATACAGTTAAATTAAATTAATTAACTAACTTAAGAAATGTTCTGGTAGACTTTTCCAAATAGTTGAATAACTGAATTTCTCACTGTCTTATTTTCACTTTACTGTCTCAGCTTGGCTATCATACTATATTTCATCATGAAACAATTTCTTGACAATTTTTCACTAAGGGTGCACGATTGTCAGTGACATTCACTTAACTTCTATGTCAGATGAAATTTGACTTTGAAATGCACAGTTTGGCAGATGGGTCTTGCTTATGCCAGTCCAGACAATGCTGGGGTGTAAAGCACCGATCTCGAAACCACCACTGAGACTTCTGGTTATTACTCGTTAGCTCAACTGGTTCTTGATCATTGACCTCTGACTTATGGTGACAAGTACAAACCCTCTCAGGATCTGTATAAAGTCAGAAAAGACTGGCTTTGGTGGAGAATAGTGCTGCTTGGTCACAGATAGTAAAGTTCTAGCCTCAATAAACTTCTCTCTCTGGCCGCCTTCCTTCTGTCTTTATTTTGTGCAAGTGATTTTGAATTATCCGGGGTCTACTTTTATAGGCTGTGAGTGTGCTTCTGAGAAGACAAGGTCAGTAACTCAGATTCAATCCTGCAAAATTTTCATCTCCGAGGAATTTTGTGTTAGAGGTGTTCCAAACCTCGGCTTTGTGTATCGCACCTTTTCTATTTAGAGCCTTTTGAGTTATAGTCTTCCATTCTCAGTAAGTTTTTCTTTCTATCCATATGTTGTTTTCCCTAATCGATCGTGTTAGTGAATTTTATCGAATTTCGATTAGGAAAACCACAGGATTTCTCGAGGCACTGACACCTTTTCTATCAAATATCTTCAAAACTACTCCATCCATCCAATTTTCCTTTCATCTGCACATCGTTGGAGTTCTCCCCTGTAAAAGGAGACTATTTTCATCCTTGTCTGTCATTTCGTTCTTCTAAGTCTAACCTATGTTTCGTATGCTTTTTATTTTCCATATAAACTACAGTAGCTTTTTCGATCGGTATTGTGTAGGCTGCTCTTTTGTGATTGGCTGAATCTGACATACCCCCCCAAAAAAATAGTACTGCATTGGGCCTTTGACCTAAATTCCTGTCCTCCCTGCATTAACTAAACTTGTTTCTGTGTTATTGATTAACGAGTAATAACTAAGCTTGTTTCTGTGTTATTGATTAACTAGTAATAACTAAGCGTGTTTTTACAACTGGCTACAGGAGGCAAAGAAAGAACAGGGTTACTGTTCACTGAGACGTATTGTACAAGACGACGAATATGAGGATGTGCATGAGGCTGGCAACTTTATCATGTAAAACTAATTGCCACAGAAACCACACCTGCAGGAGCATTTGCTTTGGTGCAGACTTCCTGCAAGGTTGCTGGCCACTATTTTGGCTCCATACTCCATAACTTGGAAAATATGGGAGGATGATTATGAGTGACATGATAGTTTGAAATTAAACATATTTCAATATTTTTTTCCAGTTTTAGGCACTCTGCAGTTAGTTTCAGATGTCAACATTTTCTTCTGGCCGTATTGTATAGCCTGTTACTGTTGATTGCCTTGGCAGCGAAAAAGAACACGTCACTTAAAAATTTTTTAAAAATTTTAATGATAAAAAAAAATCTCGTTCAACCTCTGATGGGTTATAATTAGGATATATAGTGTTTTCAATTCCAAATAAGATGAATAACTGCTGATATGGGAAAGTGGCATCACATCTGTCAAATCATTGTAAATATGGCAAATCAAAATTACCAAGTTTGCTTGTATTTTAAAAGAAACCAAAAAAAAAAAAAAACCAAACAAACAAAAATGAGATAAAACCAAACAAAACACCAAACAATAATAATATTCAGGGGGATGGGCATAAAGGCCTGGTGTTTCCAGTTAGAAACAAACCTCATATACATGCCACTTAATAATGACAGCTTTATTATAACAAATTGCTATCCACTTCATGTTAATCTGAATTCGGTTTTAAATGCAATGCACATTCTATATGCACAGTGTTGAAATAATCCGTCTTGCACATAGCCTTTGGATTAACTGGGATGTAAAAATGTACTATGACAAGAAAGACACCCCAGCCAAAGCACGCACAACTACGCTAAATGAGGAACTGGGACAGATAGAGTACATCTTTTCTGACAAAACAGGAACATTAACCCAGGTGGGTGGTTCATTATTGCTTTTATGTCTCGGAATATACTGGGCTAAATATGTTTCACAAGTTTGCAGTTACACACTTCCTGCAGCATTTGCATTTTGTTTTCTAAATATTTCAAAGCTAATAAAAGAAAAAGCATTTATGATGATTGGAAACTCTATATTTTATGTTACTAAAACAGGTAATCTGATCATCAGAAGTTTCCCCCATCAGATAGATGTTTTGGTCCTTTTATATCCTATACATTCTAAAGGAAAACTGGGCCTTTTGCGTCATGACTGCCATGTGTCAGTCTCCTGTTGTTTGTTACAATTTTTCTTTTCACCTGCACTTGGAATTGAACCCAATCCACATTGGTTGCAACTTCCACGTTTACTCCAGATTTTATCCATTCTGCCCACTTGAGGCATTGTTAAAGAAACATTTTTTTAAAATCATATAAATTACTGTCCTGAATTCCATAGCTCATCGCAGTCCACAGTTTTACCAAGCCATTTTAAAAGAGCCTTTGTTCTTGACTGTCCCATCAGTGTTTCAGTAGATCATATCTCGATTTGGACGTTAGACCTCTTGCACCTACTTCTATGACCTTTGCTGTATAAGTTTGCTTGACTTCTGATTTAGTGACCTTCTGTACAGGTCATTGGGTGAGTTTATTTTAATAGATGCCCCCAGGATTCACCGGGGGGGGGGGGGGGAATGATGAATCCACAGGCGCCTCATTGGAATCGACCAGACCCGTTACATGGACTTCGAGCTCTGAACAACGGCTGGAATTTCCATGTGCCTGTGGTAGGGAATTCTCTACTCAGAGAGGAATGAAAATCCACCGAATGAAAAAGGGGTGTAGGAGGTCATCTGGGGGAGATTAACAGCGCTCTGTCTCGACGGATAAGACGTTAGAAGAACGCAGCCAGGAGTCAATCCACAGTGCTGAGTACATTCAAGATGATCTGCCTGATGATGATCTCACACACTTCTTGGACGGGAAGAGAGATGCAATCAAGTTTCCACCTGCCAGTGCAAAAGGGCTTTGGGAACAGTTGGACGAAGCCTTGGCAAAAGAGTTGGATAACAACCTGAAGCAGATAACTTTGGAGAAGAAGCTGGAAATCTTCGGCGACATAATATATCTGCACTGTCGCAAAGTGTTCGGAGTGAGGGAGGCAAGGGAAAGTAACCCACCACAAAAAAGTAGAAGACAAATTAAAATAGAAGAAATCAGGAAACAGAAGGAGCATGCCTGAAAACTTTTCAAGAACGCAGATGCCACAGAGAAGGACGGGTTATGACAGGTTTGGGAGCACCTGAAAGGCCAACATAATGCCCTTTGTAGAGCAGGAAGGTTGTGCAGGAAGAGAAGGAAGACTCGAAGGGATAGGGAAAGATTCTTCAGAGAGCCCTTCAAGTTTGCCAAAGAACTGTTTGAGCAGCCACGGTCGGGTATGCTAAACATCAAGAAAGAAGACCTGGAAGAACACCTTAGAATGACATATTCAGATGGTCGCAGAGATGAGCCGCTCAGCAGCATGGCAGGCCTTAAATGGCCGAGTAAGCCAGGAACTGAATTTAACACCAAGCCCCCAACAGTACAAGAGGTAGAAAGCATTGTCCAGAAAGCTCGGTGCAAGTCAGCTCCAGGTCCTAATGGTGTTCCATATGTGGTGTATAAGAGATGCCTGAAGTGCTCAAACGACTGCTCCGTTTACTGAAGAATGCATGGAAAACCCAGCTTGTAAGCAAGGAATGGAGAAAGGCGAACAGAGTCTACATCCCGAAGGAGCAAAATTCCACAGACATCAGTCAGTTCAGGCCAATCTCACTACTCAATGTGGAAGGGAAGATATTCTTCTCAGTGATGGCGAAAAGACTCACTACATACCTCCTGGCAAATGGGTACATTGACACTACCATTCAGAAAGGAGGTATCCCAGGTACACCAGGATGTCTAGAGCATGCCACAATGATCTGGGAAGCAATCCAAAAGGCAAAGTCTGACAGAACAAACCTCCATGTAATCTGGTTGGATCTAGCGAATGCTTATGGATCCGTTCCACACCAGATGTTGTGGCAGGCCGTAGAAATGTATCATGTTCCACAAGAGATTGCAGCAATGCTGAAGCTGTATTTTGCAGGGTTTGCTGCCAGATTTTCAACCAGAGAGTACACAACGAAGTGGATTGGCCTTGAAGTTGGAATTGCGATGGGGTGTACCACCTCTCCGATACTATTCATGATGGCTATGCAGGTAATCCTCAATGCGGCTGAAGGAATGGCTATTGATCCAAAGCTCAGTGGAATGTGTCACATGACACTGCTCAAAGCATTCATGGATGACACAACAATTCTGACATCAGATGAACATCAGGCCCAGAGGATGTTAGCACGCCTGGATGAACTAGTCAGCTGGTGCAGAATGAGCTTCAAACCCAAGAAGTCGAGAAGCCTATCAGCCAGGAAAGGGAAGATAGCAGAGGACATATTCATGTTTTCCAACCAAAGAATCCCTACTGTCATTGAGGAACCTGTTAAAAGTCTTGGCAGGGTGTACGTGCCTCATTAAAAGACTCGAAGGCAGTGCAACAGACAATAGAAATGGCAGACAGAGGGCTACAGATCATAGACCAAAGCAGACTCCTGGAAAAGTTCAAACTGTGGTGCCTCCAGTTCATGTTGATACCGAAGTTGCTTTGGCCACTGCTTATATATGAAATAAGCACAAGTACAGTGGAAGCTATAGAGCAGAAGGTCAACAAGTTCATGAGAAAGTGGCTAGGGGTACCACCAGGTCTGTCAGATGTAGCACTGTACTGCAAAAAGTCAAAACTTCTGCTTCCTTTCAAGTCAGTTGTTGAAGAGTACAAAGTTGGAAAGGCAGGGCTTGCAATAATGCTATGCGAATCAGCTGATGACGTGGTTAAGTCCATTCAGCCCACACTGAAAATGGGAAGGAAGTGGAGAGTGGAAGAAGCTGTTGATGCTGCCCAAGAATCACTCAAACTGAGGGAGGTAATCGGATACACACAAACGAATAGACGGGGATTTGGTCATGGAGACATCCGCTGGTGGTTCAAGGCATCAAGCAGGGAGCGCAGAGACATGGTAGTTCAGGAGATACGAGGAGCTGAGAATGATAAGAGGTTGCAAAGAGCAGTGCAGCAGGTCCAACAAGGCCAATGGACTACATGGGAAGGAGCCCTGCAGAGGTCCTTGACATGGAATGATATATGGCATATGGCACCTCTTAGGCTCAGCTTCGTTGTTAGATCAATGTATGACCTGCTGCCGTCGGCCACCAACCTTGTGAAATGGGGAAAGTCGGATGATGAACAGTGCCCCCTGTGCCAGGGGAGGCAGACACTTAAACACGTGCTCTCAGCGTGTAAGGTGTCGTTAGGGCAAGGGCGATACACTTGGCGCCATAACAAAGTGCTAAATGAGCTTGCTGCGACAATAGATCTGGCAAGGATGAAGGAGAATAGCAAACCCAGGCCGAGCACCGCAAATACATACTTTCTGAGGGCAGGAAAGTCAGCACACCCCAAACCGAGTAATCCTGGTAGCAGTTTACCATCTCTTCTTGACTGTGCAAACGACTGGGAGATGGCGGCACCAGGAATTTTTTCTAAGTCTATCGCTGTTTTTTGGTAATCAGATTGGTTGGCAAGCAGGTGATCAGCCCACTGTGCGAAGTTTTTGTTTCCACGGCCTATGGGGTAAACAGCCCCTATCGCTGTTTCCGTAATCATGCCAAGCAGGTGAAACCCTCCTTAGTCGCTTTTTACGACATGCATGGTAGGGTGCAGTGTTACTATTCTTTGCTCCCCTTTCGGGCCCCGGCAACACACGGGTGTAAAGGGCAACAGGCGGTGTATATTATAGGGGTGTCTGTCAGAATTTCAGTGGCGAGCGCGCGGTGGCTAGACTCGTCGGCCTCGCGATGGTGTCTCAGTGTGTGCGACGGAACGAACGGAATAATTTGTCTTCTCTTTGTTACTTTCACAATTGCCTCCACGGCTGGCGGAGTTGTGGATTAAAGTTGCTACCATAAGTGAAATGGGTTCATTTTCGATACAAGACAACAGGAGGCTGAGACGCTTGGGACAGGGGGAACTGCTTCTGATGATCAGATTGCTTCCTGTTGTATCGCTCTGTAAAGAGTTTCCTATCATAAGTGACCTTTTCATTAAAAGTGATGATATGAAGTTTTATTTTACTGAAAGCTAGCAGTAACTTTGGTAACATTTTCTTTTTTAACTTGCAGAACATAATGACCTTCAACAAGTGCTCAATAAATGGAATATCATATGGTGACCCAGTAGACAGTGAGGGAAATGCTATAGAAATAACTGAGGTTAGTAAATAAGAAGTTACGGTTTCCCCCTTTTCTTCCTTCCATACTATACAAAGGATATTATGATGGTGGTTTCCCCTTGCCTACTGGATTTACAAAAAATTGTTAATTAAAAACATGGGCCCATGATTAGTCATTTACAGATTATGGATCAGGTTATCACTGGATATTGTCAAGGAAGCCATATAGTTATAGATACTCAGTGTACTTTACATGTATGCAGAGAGAGTATTTTACATGTGTGGAGAGATGCTGTACTTTACATGTATAGAGAGTCACTACTTTACATTTATAGAGAGATGCTGTACTTTACATGTGTAGAGAGATATACTTTACATATATGAAGAGACACTACTTTACATGTATAGAGAGATGCTGTACTTTACATGTATAGAGAGATGATTTACTTTACATGTATAAAGAGATGCTGTACTTTACATGTATAGAGAGATGATGTACTTTACATGTATGAAGAGACACTACTTTACATGTATGGAAAGATACTGTGCTTCACATGTATGAAGAAACACTACTTTACATGTATAGAGAGATGCTGCACTTTACATGTATTGTTTATTAATTTTTAAAAAATTATTTTAAGTTTAAATTGTCTTCCTGTATCAAAATTGGTGGAATGAATTGAGAGAAGTGAACAGGTGCAAGTCTAGGTAAATTCTTAATTTAAATTTTATTTTGAATTTCCTAATGTTATTAATAATTCTTGAATGAAAAAAAAATTATAGTGGAAAAGTCTTCGAGTGAACATTTATAGATTCTGCAGACAGCCTGCCAATAGCAGTAGCTGCAGAATAAAAATATGGATTTGGATGGGACACACATTTAGCTGTATAATTGCTATTTTAAAACAAATTTAACGGTGTAGTTTCCATTTAAAAAGACAACCTACTGTGTAATTTCCATTTTAAAACATACTTTAGAACAACATTTTCCATGTCAAAAGTTGTGTTTTTTAAAGAACGAGGGTGGTAGCAGATAGAAGAATGTGTATATGAGGGCCTTCTCTTTTCTTGTCTTGCGTAGATACATATCTGCCTGAAGAATATTCACAGCATTGCATGTTATTTTTTATAAAGTATAACACTTTGTTCACGAATGCTTCTTCTTTGGTGTGCAGAAAACTCCCAGAGTGGACTTATCCTGGAATCCATATGCAGAAAAGAATTTTGTGTTTTACGACTCAAGACTAGTTGACGAGGTGACCAACAACAATGAGATGCCGCATCAATTTTTCAAGCTTTTGGCCCTGTGTCACACTGTCATGCCTGACGTCAAAGAAGATGGTAGGGGGCTGAGAAATACTTCAGCCAGTCTTGTCATATATGTACATTTGGCTGTTTGTGCTATAGCTAAAATTGGTTTGTTTTTTTTATATATTTATTTTAATTTTTTTTAAATTTTGTGCAAATTGTGAAAATCAGGGTTAACGTGTAAGTCAAGTTTGGTGTACTGCATCAAAAAAAAGTCTCGTAAAGATTATATGTAAATATCTTTATCTGTAAGTAGATTATTCAGCCGACTTTTTCCTGTTCACATTAATAACAACTAGAGAGAGGTTGGTAAGAAAACGAAGATGGCTGTATACCGCTCCACCTATGTCCCAGTCTTGACGTATGGATGCGAGTCATGGGCATTGACTACAAACCACAAAAGCCAGATCCAAATCTCAAAAATGAGGTATCTGACGAAGGTGGTTGAAGTAACAAGAAGAGACATGGTCCGCAACCAGACGATACGTCAAAGCCTAAAATCCCACCCCCTGCAGACCCAAGTAGAACAGTCCCAACTAAGATCGTTTGGCCATGTCTGCAGAATGGGAGAAGATCGGCTACCACGACAAGCATGGGAAACTAAGAGCCAGGGATCCAGACCTCCAGGACGACACAGAGTCCGTTGGGAGGACAACATTAGACAGTCTTTGAAGGACCAAGGACTAGAATGGAACCAGGCCAGGAGGAAGACAGCCGATAGGATAGTCTGGCGCTCTCTCTTCCAAACCTCTACACCTCACGGTAGAAGGGGAACGACTAAGTAAGTATTAATAAAAACTATCAGGTGAGCTTAAGTGGTTCTGTTATTTAAAGATGTTGTATAAATTTGTGTATCTTATAACTTACTTAGTCTTTCCTCTTCTACCCTGTGGTGTAGAGGTTTTTCTTATAAACTAAAGATATTTCTAAAAATCTCATTAGATAAATCTTGGTTTTTACTATTATTGTTACTTTTTATCACTTGTCAGCTAGGCCAGGTTTTGTGAAATAATTCTTGATTTTAAATGTAAAAATGTCAGTATTTTAAAAATTATTTACTGCAGGCTACCTAGAGTATCAGGCTCAGTCTCCTGACGAAGGGGCACTAGTTTCAGCAGCCAGGAATTTTGGTTTTGTATTTAAGGTGAGGACTTTCTAAACTGCATTTCAGGATCATTTGAAAGTGCTATGCTGAAAGGCGTGGGTAGTTATGTTTCTCCATTTGTGATAGTCATCTGCATTGTGAATTAGGTTCATGTGTTTCCCGTAAGATCTGATTAAGTTATTGAGATATTTCTGTCTCTTTCTTGTTATTGAACTTTCTTTTTTTTTTTTTCTTTTTAAATATTGTACCAGTTGTCTTGTTCTAGTTATGGCCTGACGCTTTTTTTTTTTCTTCCTTTGTGATTAGCTTTCAGTTTTTTCTGGGTCGCCAAACGGAATATGAAGAATCCAGTGGTGCATAATCCCTTTTTAGAAATTGCCTGACTCCAGTTCGTTTTGCTTGATGGGGGGCAGTTTTCCAGTGGTGTAACTATTAATCTAGTGGACCGGACACTCCAGGGGGCCCCAGCACCACAAGGGATCTGGAAAGTAGTGGTCAGAAGGAACCTACACTTGAAATAGTCAGCTCAAGGTCTCTGACATCTCCAGTGTTTTTGTGAAGAGAAGTAGATTGTTGCCTTATGCTACTCCATTCACTACTGTATATCGGGCAGGACTGCAGCAGATGTTCAGATTATCATGAGGCATCTGTAGTGGTAACTCCTTGTTCCATAAGGAACATATCAAACTTCTGTCTGTTTATCATTATTAGATTATTTGTCTGTTATGTTTTTCAATTTCCTTTGTTTTAGTTATTTGGTAAAATTAGTCTTTGACAAATGGTCTTTAAAAAAAAATTTTCAACTCAAATGTTAAGACATTCCTGTTGTATGGCTGCGAAACATGGAGAACGATAAAAACAACATCCGAGAAGCTACAGTCTTACATAAGGAGGTGCTTGTGTAGTATAGGATTAAAATTGTATGACATGATCACTAATGTGGAAATGATGACACAAACCAGACAAGTGCCAGTGGAACAAGAGATGAGAAGAAGATGCAGGCGATGGATAAGACACACACTGAGGAAACCTGGTGATAGCATTACAAGGCAATCCTCCCTCTGGAGTCTCCAGGGTAAAAGAGGTAGAGGAAGACCAAAGAACTTATGGAGAAGAGAGCTGGAGACAGGAAGGAGGAAGATATGCAAAGACCTTGAGCTGACGGCACGGGGCAGGAAGACTTGGCAGACGTTTGTTGAAGGCCTATGCTCCTTTAGGACCTGATGGGTGATGAAGAAGTCTTGAAAAGTGTTGTTTATTTGCTCTGTTTTTCTTCAATTTTCAGTCAAGAACACCAAGTACCATTACCATTTTGGTTCACGGTCAGGAGGAAACGTATGAGCTACTAAGCATTCTTGATTTTAACAATGTTCGCAAAAGGATGTCGGTAAGAATTCATTTCTCTATTCAGCAACCTTTCCTGTAGGTTGTGTGTAAGATTGGTTGTGACAGGCAAATTTTGTTATCATGAAAGAGGGGGAGATTAAGAGAATACAAAAAGAGATTAAAAGAAATGAGGGGGTAGAGACAGAAGAAAAGAACTCTGATCAAAAACTCTTCAACCCATCATTTTCCTTTGTGCTCCTTAAGGAGCATAGTAGCTCATCCCTTTGCAGGAAGTCTGCACCAAACATTCACATGCTCTTTGCTGCAGTTGTTTCTGTGGCAGTTTGTTTAACATGATGAGGTGGCCAGCCCCATACATAATCTTAGATTAGTCATCTTGTACGAGATGCCTGAGGGTGTTGTAGTTCTTTTCTTTATTTGACTCTTCTGAGACTCCCTCGGGAACTACATGAGGCCAGTACGTGATTACAGTTCTTTATTTCACATTGGTGGAGTGAACAAAAATAGCTGGTGTATTGTCTTACTAGTACTAAGAACAAAGAAATGACCTAAGTTTCCACTACAAGATCTTTGTTGGGGACAAATGATTGAAAACAGTCAATAAAAGACAGTGAGAACTTGGCTAAACACATTAAAAAATTTTTAATGCAGTGGTCGCTGCATGCCCTGGAAGAAGTTTCAAGAAAAATGATGATGAGGAATCAAGTTTTGGAATAATTTGATAATCATATTATTGTTCTTGACATGACTTGACTTGACTTTGATCCATTGCCACCGAGCGTCAGCTTTTGGTGACATGAATTGTACTTAAGCAGTTATGTATATGTGAGAGGTAGTTGGCTAATGAATGAACATTATTTTGAAAGTAAAGAATTGGGCACACAGGCCCATCTTACATTCTGCCCTTCCTTTCTCTCATCTTTTATACACTTATCTACTCATTCTCTTTTTAGTATTTATTTAAAGGAATGCAACATTATAATAGTAATATAACAGCATACTCACATTTACAGTATCCAATTATAATTCTAAGTGATACAAGAGTATCTTGCTGTCTGAATGTATTTTTGATCTGTTATTTTCTTTGGCTACAGGTCATTGTGAAGAAGGATGGCATAATCCAGCTGTTGTGTAAGGGTGCTGACACAATCATGTTTGGTCTGCTGGACAAGAAGTGTGATGAGCTCAAAGAGCTGACCACACATCACCTTAATGTGAGTACTGTTACTTCTGAGGAAGGTGCATAGAAGGAGGTTTTTTAACTCTAAATAGGTTGTTAACATGAGATGGTGTTTTGACTCCAGAAATCTCTTTTGATTTTTCAAAGGTTTATGTTTTTTTTTTTTTTTTTTTTTTTTTGGGCTTCAAGAAGTTTTTAATGAAATGATATTTTGACTTTTAAAAAAAACAACTTCACTCTTAACAAATATTTGTTGTAGTCATTTTTATCCAGCCTGTAAAGGAAAATTGTTTTTAAAAAAACAGAAGTTACTGTAACAGTTTTATATAATCATAGGAACAAATTAAATGTACAATATTTTAATATTATGCCTTCATCAGCACAAATAACAGGAAAAAAAAACCAGAAAAATTTGCAAAGACCCAGCTAAAACGCAATTAATAACCAAATACTTTGGCTATGACACAAGAATATGATGAATAAAGTGAAGCATCGGTAAATTTGACAACAAGCAGCGCCTTCAAAGAGTGGCATTCAGAGAAACTTGAAAGCATAAAACTTGCCAAGAGATGACAACTAATACAGGGTGGTCATAAAGTCTTTCCCTGATTTCAAAAATTTAAAAGAAAAAAAGTATTCTGTGCAGAGACACTTGGTTTTTTGGAAATTATTCCAGAACTAAAACAGTTTTTTTTAATGCTATTTGTATATTTCAACATTTGCGCCGTTTGTTATGTAGCTTCATCAGAAAAAGCGATTCGTGTAAGATAATCATTATTTTCATCAATTCGTTGCAAAATCTCTTTAGCAAATGCAACATGTCGAGGAAAATCGTTTGGCCGCAAAGCTTGAACGATTTGTACCTTGTATGCATAGAGTTGAAGCCGTTTGTGTTTCATAGCCAATGAGGTTAAAACGCGAATCGTTTGTCAGAAATTTGAAATCAGGGAAAGACTTTATGACCACCCTGTATATCAGATCAGTAATGTGGTACTGACGACAAGAACCAGACAGATGCCAGTGGAACAAAAGATAAGAGTAAGCTGGAGATGGATAGGATACACATTGAGGAAACCTGTTGATAACATTACAAGGCAGTCCTTGTTCTGGAATCTCCATGGTAAGAGAAGCAGAAGGAGACCAAAGAACACATGGAGAAGAGAACTGGAGATAGATAGACATGAAGGGGATGAAGATGACATATAAAGACCTTGAGTGGATGGCACGGGACAGGAAGATTTGGCAGACGTTTGTTGAGGGCCTATGCTCCTTGGGGAGCTGAAGGGTGAGGATAAAATCAAAACTGATATTTTGAAAAATGAACTGACTCATCACCCATACATAATGATTGGCATGATGAATGCATATATCATCCATCAGCAACGTGAATGTATGTGTCACCACATGGAAAGTGGAAGTGACAGAAGTAATCAGCAACGTGTCATATTCCTTGACATTTTCATACACTATGAGAAACCTGGATATAGTTTTTTTTAAAATGGGATTGGGGGGGAAGGGGGGGAAACGACATACTATCTCCATTTCCTCAGTCGCCTTCATGTCATTATGTCATGGTTGTTCTATTTTTGAGATGTTCAAGATGAACCACAACATGTTAAGGGTTATTTATGAACTTCTGCCATGTTGTAGTGTATTATGTCTCACTACGTTCTATGAAGTCAATTAGCACACTACTAAAAGGATCTTTAACGATGTAAACGGTAGTCACATAGCTGATACTGCTGTAGGGGAGTGAAGTGTTAGAGACTTCACTATACTTAGTCCAGCATCGAGAGGTGGGGGTGACCTGTTCCCTTCCTCATTGCCTTTTATTTCCCTAACTCAAGTGCACAGTTAGGTACCCATTTACAGCTGGGTAGACTGAAGCGTGTCAATACCGTGAATCGAACCCGGCACCTTTGCCACGAGAGACCAGCGCTGTTAACGAAGTATATTTATATAAACAAAATAAAAGAAAGTATTATATTACATTTTAAATATCAGTGTAAAGGTAAGAGTAAAAGTACAGCAGATGCTGCTTTAGGTGAGTGAAATGTTAGAGACCTCACTATACTAGGTCCAACTTTATGAGGTGGGGTGGACAGGCCCCCTTCCTTGCTGCGTTTGCTTTCCCTAACTCAAGAGCTGAGTCAAATGCCCATTTGAAGCTGGGTAGACTGAAGCATGATGCTACCAGTTTTGGAATTTGGTAACTATACCATGTGAGGCAAGTACTAACCGCTCTATCACTTGATGCTACAAGGTTTGTATGATTAAATGTAGATTTGAACCACAGTTTGAGAAAAGATGATGGCGATGGAAAGGACACACATTGAGGAAATCTGTTGATAGCATTACAAGTAGGGCTGCACCGAATAGTGGATTTTACTATTCGATTGTGAATACGAATAGTGAGTGAATGTTGGGCATACAAAGTTGTGTTCAATAAGTCTACTGACATTTTTATGAATTATACAGCGTTACATAAAAATAGGGCAAATATCTTGAAACTATTTAATGCTACTAACTAGCCATTAATCAGTTTTTTTTAAATTGCTGCATTATACATGCATTGACTTTAAAAAAAAAAAAAAAAAAAAGAGTCAACATTCTCTGACAAAAGACAACATCTGTTATCTGAAAACGTGTTGTCGGCAGTGCTGAACAGAAATTTACTATTCATTACTAATCATACATAGTTCATTGAATGCACTATTCGGCACCGAATTGAATACGAATCGAATATTCGGTGCAGCCCTAATTACAAGGCAGTCCTTTTCGTGGAGTTCTCAGAGTAAGAGAGGTAAATAGAAGACCAAAGAACAAACTGAGAAGAGAACTGTATTTACCTCGAGTTGATGGCACGGGACAGGAAGACTTGGTATAAGTTTATTGAAGGCCTATGCTCCTTGGGGAGCTGACGGGTGATGATAGTGATGATGAGAGCCACAGCTATGAAGATGTGGTGTACAAAATATGACTATTTCTTGCTTTCAGGACTTTGCTCAGACGGGCCTGAGGACTCTAGTTCTTGCCTATAAATACATTGATGAAGATGTGTTCAGTGAGTGGCAGAAAAGGCATCATGAAGCAAGGTAATGAACAAGGCTGCCAATCACCTGGCTTTTAGCCATGTCTGTCAGTGTTGTTTTTAAAGCTAGTTTAAGATAGGGTTTTAAATTTTTCTGCTTAAGTTGGATTTATTACTTTGTTGTTTTTTTTTTTTTAACATAACCATAGGTCCACACTGTATGCACGGTGATTTAAAAGTCACTTCCAATTTTTAAATCCTGACTTGTATCCTCTGGATTCTTATTCTTGGCTCCTTAGACCCTGACTAAGAAAGCAGTCAGTGGCCATCACACCAAGTAGCGTCTTGTAGGTAAAGGATCTCATTACACGCCCATTGAGACATATTGGAAATATGGTGTTAAGCATCTTGTAGGACAGCAACAAACTGTCACCCACTGGATAACATGAAACAAAAATGTCAAAACAATTGGCAACAACTGCCATTTGACAGATAAGTTTTATTTTTGTATTTTTTATTCCCTGAAACAAAATAAAATGTAAAACCCAAAACACTAGCATTACAAGAGACAGCTAAAATGGCTGCCTACTATGAAATTATGTCTTGAACAAACTGGATCTCATGCTCAGTAGTAATGTTTATGTGACATGGCATTTATATGTAATAAAATAGCAGTTAATTGTCTTTACTTTGACGTTTGTTTCACATAAATTAGTTGGATAGGAACGAAGAAATAACAATTTCAAAATAGGAAGTGACTTTTCAGTCTCACCCTGTATTGAAGCAGACGTCAGGTCCCCATTTAGTTCCAGGGCATCTCTGATGAGACAAAGACAGAATAGGACAACCGCTGGCTCAGACAATGTCATACGAGGTGATTAATACGAGGTTGTGCATGAGGTTGGCAACCTCATCCTGTATGACAAATTACTACAGGAACCACAGCTGCAAGAACATGTGAATGCTTGATGTTGGTTTCTTGTAAGGGGACCAGTGACAGTGGTGGAACCTTGCTCTTCTTCCTTCTTCCTCATTCGCCTTCAAACTTCCACATTTATGACTAATAAAGGCAGTAGTCAACTCAAGGTTCCCGACATCTCCAAACAGTGGATCCCTGCTCCATCAGGAGCGAAAAAGAAAATGATGATGATTGTGAAACAGGGTATATCTGATTTTTTAAATTTTTATCATTTGAATTTGGACATTGTAGAACGATTGCATCTAGTTTCCATACAACCAGACTCCCGCTGCAATTTTCTACTTCTCTCCTTCTCTCCCTCATATCCTCTACTCTCGTTCCCTCTCTGGAACTGTGCTCTCCAATTTCTCAATTATAATTCCCCGTTTATCTCCAAATAAATTGTGTAATAAAGTTCTTCAACTTCTTGTCAAGGAGTTCTTATGGTGACTTCTTTGTCACTTATGGCCATTACTAAAAGGCCTCCCTGTTGTCATTCAGGGTGTATTCCTGTCACCTGAAATCGTGTTAGCAGGGTTAGGTTCATTCTTTCTCATTAACAGTCAGGTGTTCAGTAGGACTAGTCCAGTGTTAAACTTGCAATAGAGTCCCTAGCAGTCAAGTGTTAATTAAAAGCCTTGCAGTAGAGCACCTAGCAGTTTAAACTTTCAGTAGAGCACCTAGAAGTCAAGTATTAAACTTGCAGTAGAGCACCTAGCAGTCAGGTATTAAACTTGCAGTAAAGCACCTAGCAGTCAAGTATTAAACTTGCAGTAGAGCACCTAGCAGTCATGTATTAAACTTGCAGAAGAGCACCTAG
Organism: Oreohelix idahoensis; assembly: GCA_024509875.1. Lineage (NCBI taxonomy): Eukaryota > Metazoa > Mollusca > Gastropoda > Stylommatophora > Oreohelicidae > Oreohelix > Oreohelix idahoensis. Next base: position 422,280 of record JAMPIV010010505.1, on the reverse strand, counting down.
CAGTCAAGTGTTAAACTTGCAGTAGAGCACCTAGCAGTTTAAACTTGCAGTAGAGCACCTAGCAGTTTAAACTAGCAGTAGAGCACCTAGCAGTTTAAACTTGCAGTAGAGCACCTAGCAGTTTAAACTTGCAGTAGAGCACCTAGCAGTCAAGTATTAAACTTGCAGTAGAGCACCTAGCAGTCAAGTATTAAACTTGCAGTAGAGCACCTAGCAGTCAAGTGTTAAACTTGCAGTAGAACACCTAGAAGTTAAGTATTAAACTTGCAGTAGAGCACCTAGCAGTTAAGTATTAAACTTGCAGTAGAGCACCTAGCAGTCAAGTGTTAAACTTGCAGTAGAACACCTAGCAGTCAAGTGTTAAACTTGCAGTAGAGCACCTAGCAGTCAAGTGTTAAACTTGCTGTAGAGCACCTAGCTGTCATGTATTAAACTTGCAGTAGAGCACCTAGCAGTCAAGTGTTAAACTTGCAATAGAGCACTTAGCAGTCAAGTGTTAAACTTGCAGTTTAGCACCTAGCATCAGGTATTGCAAAAACTTGCAGAAGAGCACCTGGCACTCGGGTTGACAAGCCTTGTCCATACATGCCAAGTGGTACGGGTTACCTGTAATCTGTACATATTTTTCTCGTTTTCAGATCTTTATGGCCTTACATACTTTCCATACAGGTTTTCCCCTAATTATTAACCCTTTACAATTTGCTTCAGCCAAAAACACCAGTGTGAAAAGTCTTACTTACTTACTTAGTCGTTCCCCTTCTACCGTGAGGTGTAGAGGTTTGGGAGAGAGAGAGCGCCAGACTATCCTATCGGCTGTCTTCCTCCTGGCCGGGTTCCATTCTAGTCCTCAGTCCTTCAAAGATTGTCTAATGTTGTCCTCCCAGTGGACTCTGGGTCGTCCTGGAGGTCTGGATCCCTGGCTCTTAATTTCCCTTGCTTGTCGTGGTAGCCGACCTTCTCCCATTCTGGAGACATGGCTGAACCATCTTAGTTGGGACTGGTTCTACTTGGGTCTGCAGGGGGTGAGATTTTAGGCCTTGACGTATCGTCTGGTTGCAGACCATGTCTCTTCTTGTTACTTCAACCACCTTCCTCAGATACCTCATTTCTGAGGTTTGGATCTGGCTTTTGTGAGTTGTAGTCATTGCCCATGACTCACATCCATACGTCAAGGCTGGGACATAGGTGGAGCTATATACAGTCATCTTCGTTTTCTTACCAACCTCTCTCTTGCTAAGGAATCCTCATCTGCCATTAAAAATTGAGAGAGTGAACACTGTTTAGCGAGACCTAAGTATTTCCGGTACGAGAGAAGCTTCCAATTTCTGAAATTGTTTTCTAAATCAGTTGATGTTTTGTGATTTTTCATGATTTTTTTTTTAAGTCATGGCTTTTTGGGCAGTGGAATCTTTGCTTTGAGAGTTGAGAAGGTAAAAAGCTAGTCCCATAGCAGACATTGCCGTAGGGGAGTGAAGTGTTAGAGACTTCACAATACTAGGTCCAGCATCGAGACTTGGGGTGACCAGCTTCCTTCCTCGCTGCCTTTTCCTTCCCTAACTCAAAGTCAGGTACCCATTTACAGCTGGGTAGACGAGCATGTCGGTACCGTGAATCAAACCCGGCACCTTTGTTGCGAGAGACCAGCACTCTAACCACTCTGTCAATCAGACGCTCGGGAGCTGAGAGGCAACTTGCATTTGATCAGGAAGATGACGAGGGGGTTGAATTAAATGTGGGTATTGAATATGGGTATGATATATACTCCAACAATGACGAAAGTGAATCTAGGGAAAGATTTAAGCCTAATAATATTTACAGATCAAACGTATGAGGTAGGCAATACAGGATACTTTTGTTAAAATTTGTGACTTTGTAAGAAACCCATGACCTAAACACACACTAGATCTAGTTTATCTGGTCACAGACTTGAGACATGACGGGTTACAGCAATAGTCATAGTGGAGATTATTAAAGGGCCAAAACACTTGGGCAACAGAGGGAACCCTTATGATGATCAGACCCCCTCCTGTTGTAGCGTTCCGTATTGAGTTTCTTATTATATCCAACGTGAAGAATTGAACCAAATGTACAAAGAAGGTAAACACAGTAAACAATAACTTATGCTTTTCGCCTGTGTGAAAAAATGCTCATGTGATTTCTCAAAGAACGAAATGGTTGATGTATGGATCTTTCTACTTTGTATGGTTTTTTTTTTAATATTTTTTGTAGGCTACAGGTTTTTTGGATTTTTGTACAGATTTCCAGATTTTTGTCCAGGTTTTTCAGATTTTTGTAAAGGTTTTTCATCTCCAGGGATGTGGCATGTATGCTTGCTCTAAAGCACTTAGCAGTCAAATGTTAGAAAGACTTCCAGTAGAGCACCATCAGTAGTTTTGTGCAGATCTATTTCTAGAAAATAGCCCATGTTGTGTGAAAGTTACAGATTTTGTGTGCCTGTGGGATTTACATTGCCCCTATTTTATCTGTTTATTTGCTACAAGAGAATGTGACTTTTGCTAGATGAAATCACTGAATTACCTTAGTATTGTGGGTTTTGATTTTCTTACAGACACTTTTATAAATTTTCATTGACATTTTCCAGGCTCGTCATGCTGCATTTTAATTTTGATGAGAGTTTATTTAGACCTTGCAATTTCTGACATAAGCATTTTTTGTTGATGGCTTTTGCAGTTACTGGGGGTCTCCGAGATGACAACGAAAGAATAGAAGAATTACTTCCTCTGGTGTGTCGTAAGAGATGACTGACATGAGGTGCACTGGACTAATAGCCTTATCTTGTAAAGGCAACCTCATCTTTTAAATTGGAAACCTCCACTGAAAGAGTGTATGTTTTTGACATAGGCTTCCTCATGGGATCCATCTGCATTAGTGAACCCTTGCTCCATAAGGAGAAAAGAATGAGATGATGATAATGATACATTATGTGTTAATTAGGCACTTGCAGCATTACAATCAGTTTGTATAAAATCTGCTGTTGGTTGGATATGAGTATTAGTATTGCATGCTGTCATTGCTAGCACATCCATGGATGATCGAGATGGCAAGCTTGACAGTGTTTATGAAGAAATTGAGCAGAACATGATTCTGATTGGGGCCACAGCCATTGAAGATAAGCTTCAGGATGGAGTACCTGAGACCATAGCCAATTTAGCCCTGGCTGGTATCAAGATCTGGGTTTTGACTGGTGATAAACAAGGTAAGATAGGTACTAACTTCTAAACTCACAAATTAAAAATTAGAGTTCTCAGGTGTTGTATGTACTATTAATTACGGTATGGTGTAGACACGTAGACAATGAACACACATTTAGAAGAAGAAATTGAGGTCCTTGAGATGTGGATATATAGAAAAATTGTTCATGTCATGGAAAGAGAAGAAAACATACAGATGTCCTGGAAAAGGTAGGAATGAAAAGAGAAATCATGAAGGAGACCAAAGTTAGCTCAAATATTTTAGTCATATTAAAGGACATAATACCTTGCTGAAGACCATAATGGAATGAAGAAGGCAAACGTGCAAGAGGACTGTAAGTAGAAAGATAACATCAAGAGATGGACAAAACAGAGTATCAGAGTGTACTATCAAGACAAGAGACAGAAGACATTGAAGATGTATTGCAGCCGACCTTTGATGCAAAGTTGGCACTGATCTGGTCTGATAGATGGTGGGTCTGTTGTTCTATGTATATATGCAGTGATGATGATAACCAGGATTCTGAGAGCTAGTTTTTAACGTTACCTGGAGAGTCATTCCACTGACATCTTTAAATATAATTTTTAAGTATGGTGAAAAGTAAAAATGAAATGTGTAATGTAGAATAGTATATTCTGTTTATTAGTAAATAAGTCAGTAGATTTTGAACATGCCATTATACAGTTTTTTTTTAAGTATTTGGAAAATTGTATTTTGGTAGCATAAACAAGCTAGTTGGGCTGATGTTTGAGACCCTTTTTCCAGACGCTACTGATTTTTAAATTAATTCTTACTTACTTACTTAGTCATTCCTCTTCTGCCCTGGGGGCTTAGAGGTTTGCCCGATAGAGCGCCATACTATCCTATCGGCTGTCTTCCTCCTGGCCTGATTCCAGTCTAGTCCTCAGTCCTTCAGAGATTGTCTAATGTTGTCCTCTCAGTGGACTCTGGGTTGTCCTGGAGGTCTGGAAATTGAATTCTCAAAATGTATTACTTTGAATGTTTTATTGTTAAGACACTTGAGTCATTTATGACAGAGTTTCAGACCACAAACTCTTTTATATTTGAACATACACCCTAATACAAGCAGTGGCTTTTGTGTCTAGGTTGAACAGATCATGCCTCTCCAAAACAAGGTGGGAGTCATAGTTTAAACAAATTTGGGTCAGCCAGATATAGTTAAAACACTAATATAAAAGGGTGATTGAAAGTCACCTACCAATCCTTACTTGCTGTATTTCAATGAAACAATTATACTGAGAAATTATCTAAGGGGAAGAAATATGAAAGAAGAAATTACGGGACACCACTACCAAGCAATTGGGCACAAGGTTCTTAATACAGGTCAATATCCTTTTATCTGAACACCCATCATTGTAACATCTCCGGCAATGAAGAGGCTGACAGATTGGCAAAGGAAGGTGAAAATGTACCTCAGCCTTATGCAAGCAAAACTTTTGAGGAGGCAAAGAGTTTTATCAGAATCAGATACAGAAACAAATGGGATGTACAGCATCTAGGTCACACACAAAATGATGCATGCTACCAGCTCAACAGAAGAGAACAAGTGGTAATCTTCAGACTCCGCACTGGCCACAACAGATTGAGATACCATCTATTCAACAAGCTAAAGATAGGAACTACCGATGAGTGTAACTGTGGCACTGATAAAATGACTGCTGAACATCTGCTTCAAAGTTGCCCAACATGTGGAACAGGGAAAGTGCATATGGCCGACACCAGTACCTTTTGTAGAAAAGCTCTCTGGAGATTCAAATAGCTTCAAGTTGACTACTGCTTTCTTTGAAAACATTCAAGTAGACGTCTGAGAGTGTACAAAGAAGAAGAAGAATGCCCGAAAGTCAAAAGTTTCTGTGAGCTACTTTTCTGTCACAATTGGGGCTATTTCTGTCTATTTGGGGTGGCTTTGGACTATTTTGTTAACACATTTTGGGCGACTTGGGCTATTTTTGGCAACTGGGCTACTATTTGAACCCGATTGGGCGACATCAGAGAACTGAACAAATCCAATTTCCAAAACAAAGGCTGTCTTTGAGGATTTCAGATAAAAGAATACAGACCTGTAATAATGGATACAAAATACTTTTTGGATCCAGAAGTACGTGTATTTGATTTGGTATTGGTAGGTGCACAGTTAATTTTGTATCAGACCGTGACCTCATGCTTGAATAAATTTTAGAGAAAGTTTCTTCATTCCACACATTCTAAAGTTCACAAATCCAGTGTCAAAAGGTGAACTCAATTCCAGTTGCTTCACTGAGTTTACAAGGAAAGTTCTAATATTTAGTAATTGGGACCAGACTCAATTATCCTGTGTAAATTTGTTTCAGAAACCGCTATCAATATTGGCTACTCATGTCGCCTGCTGACAGATGAGATGGAAGAACCTTTCATTATTGATGGTGAAACAGAAGAAGAAGTTGAAAGCCAAATGAAGAAAGCTTTAGAGGACATTGATAACACTAAAAACAACAAGAATAAGTCTGGGCCTGAAGTTGCCTTTCGCAATGGCTCTACCAAAGTGGATCTCTCATATGATGTTGAGAATGGGGATGTTGTTCTGCCTGAGGATGAGTTTGGAGAATTTGCTTTAGTCATCAGTGGACACAGTTTGGTAAGGGTTTTATTTATATTACTTGTAAATAGCAGTAAATGACTGTGGTTATTTTCTTGTAGCAATTGCACATTGGTGCTTGCAAAGAACAGAAGGATTGAAGTGGTGGGACAAAATCACCAATGTAGCACTGATGACAAGAACCAGGCACGTGCCAGTGGAGAAAGAGATTGGAAGAAGAAGCTGGTGATGGATTGGACACAGATTGAGGAAACATGTTGATAATGTTATGGAGCCCCCAGGGTAAGAGAGGTAGGAGACCAAAAAACACATGGAGAAGAGAACTGGAGACAGAAACGGAGATAGAAAGACTTTTAGCTGATGGTACAGGACAGGAAGAGCTGGCACAAGTTTGTTGAAGGCCTATGCTCCTTAGAGATATGAAGGGTAATTATAATGATGGTGAAGATTGCTAAGTGCATTTTAATAGGCATGGCCTTGTTCTGTTACGTATGAATAAAAAATATGTTAAGTACAACTGAGTATTTTTTATTACTTACCCATTTTTTAAGTCTCCAAAGCAGTATTTTTGATAAATTCAAAATTCTAAACAGATCTGAATTTCGAACTACGCTCTACTGCAGCGGTAGTCAACCCAGAAACTGCGAGGATCTACTTAACAAACACTGAGCTGTCTAACAATTTACCTTGATAAAATCACGTCTTTTGTCACGTTTCAATGTGTTTGGTATTTGAAATAAGTACATCATATATGTCATTCATTGTTCTCTCTGCCAGAAGATCTGTATCCTTCATTTTCATCTTCAGAGAAGTGAACATTTAAATTAAATGATATTTTACCCAGTGTTAAATTCGCTTTGCAGGCAGAAGAGAGCTACTCCAAAATTTTCATAGCATTCTTTCATTCCTCCTTTCTCTCCTCCCAATCACCTAAAGATCTTTCACATTATCCCCTGAGATCTATTGGTAGATTGGGATCCACCAGTTGCAGATCCCAGCTCTACTATATTAGCATTTAATCTAATACCCAGAACTATTAGAACAAAAAAAAATTATCATTGTCAAACTTTCAAGACCTAATTTGATTCCTCAATCACTGGTCATCATAATATGTTTCTTTTTTTATGCCTGTGAGCAGTAACTTCAGTTACCCATAAAATATTTTACCTTGTTCTTTTCCTGCTATAGTAAACTTCACTCTTTTCAGCTTTACATTCTTTTTTACATTTCTGATCATATTTTGAAATATGATGAAACGAGCCTCATATGTGTTTTTTTAATTTTCAAATTAAAATTACTTCCTTTGTCATGTGCGAATCTTGACATCTTTTCTAAGCAACCTTTTTATCTGCTAGTAATTACAAGCATGGATTTCTTGTTATTTCTTTTATTTGTGGCACCAGCCCAATGACAGCCAAACATCTGCTTCAGTCCTGCCCAACTTACAGCAGGGAACGGAGTGGCATATGGCAACAACCCACTTCTCTCCACAAAAAACTGTTTGGAGATGTCAGAAACCTTGAGCTGACTACTGCCTTTGTTAGAGTCATTAATGTTGAAGTCTGAGGGTGAACGAGATGTCAGAAACCTTGAGCTGACTACTGCCTTTGTTAGAGTCATTAATGTTGAAGTCTGAGGGTGAACGAGATGTCAGAAACCTTGAGCTGACTACTGCCTTTATTAGAGTCATTAATGTTGAAGTCTGAGGGTGAACGAGATGTCAGAAACCTTGAGCTGACTACTGCCTTTGTTAGAGTCATTAATGTTGAAGTCTGAAGGTGAACAAAGAAGAAGAAGATTTCTTTTATTTAAAAATTGAACCAAAACAGTGGGATGGAAATGCTACAGTATTCAAGCGACTAAGCCACATGAGAATCATGATAAACAACATGTAAGATGGAGAAGACACCTGAAGAAGAAGTCTAAAGACTTAAACTGGTAAACAACAAAATGGAGTAAGCTTCACTGAAAATAATGTGTATAAAACAGTATTATTATTTGTATTGTCTCACATGAAACAGGCTCATGCCCTGAAACCAGAACTGGAAATGACACTGCTGAACATTGGCTGTATGTGCAAAGCTGTGATATGCTGCAGAGTCACTCCGCTGCAGAAGGCCTTGGTGGTTGATCTTGTCAAACAACACAAGAAATCCATTACTCTTGCCATAGGAGATGGGGCCAATGATGTTAGCATGATCAAAAGTATGTGTTTCCTTATTTTTATCGACTTGATTTCACAGTCTAAGCAGGATTTAACTCCTATAGAGGGAGCCGCGCTAGCGTAGTGGTTACAACACCGCTCTGGCGACCGGGTGATACAGGATCAAACCCGGGCGACGGCATTTGAGGATTTTTCGTCGACCGGGCTTTGGACTGGATTAACTCGAGACCTGGCGAGGACATTTGAAGGAGTGTCGTCGACCAGGGACTGGCGGCTCCTGAGCCGACCCAGCTGCAATGGGTACCTCCGAAATCGGCGAGTATTTGCCTGAATGGCGAGGGACACGTGTCTCTGTACAAGAAATAAAGGGATACTCACGTAAAATCAATGTCAGGTTAGACATAAAAAAAAATAATAACCTGAGATTTCGCCTCGAGTATTAGCGGGCGTACGAAAAAAAAAAAAAAAAAAAAAAAAAAAAAAAAAAAAAAAAACCCTATAGAAAATAGTGGTTTTCCCATATTTAACACAAGGAATTTTCCGTTGCTTTAAACTTTCATAGAGGTTAAAGTTTAAGGGTCAGTTCTTTCCAAGTTGTTTGTTTGTTTTTTTTTTTTTAAAGTATAGTTATGTTATTCATAGTTGTAGAGGAAACCGAATGAGGATTAATAAAATATAATATGGAACACATTGAAACAAAAACTAACTACAGATATACTAGCCCTGAAAACTGGTCTCCCGTTACAAGCGCCTGGGAAGATCAGCCCTGAATACTGACCTCATATCCTTTAAGAGTTAAGAAGAGGAGTATTTTTTTTTCCAGTTTGTTTTTAAAATGTGGTGTGTTATATGGTTTTTTATATCATCATTCCTTTTATTACCACCCTTGTAACGTAAACTGCAACTGGTTAATAATGGTGTTCAGTCAAAAAAATTAGGAAACTTTTTCATAAGTAGGTTGTATGTTGACAGTTAGGACATTTCTTGTTCTTCTACTTGTATTGAACAGCTTAATAAAACTTGGAATAAACCTGCAGAGTTCCATATTGATCAGAGAGAGTGTATAAGGCAAATATGGCCTTGTTGGTCCTGAAATTGACACACTGGTTTGTTCCTTCTGCTTTGTCAGGGTTCCTTTCCAGCTAGGTAAAGCTGACTTTTGAATGTTAACAGCATCTTGTTGTTAATTTTATATATAATCAAAACTATATTTACAATTCTCGAGACAGCTGATCTGTTAAACTGCATTAAGAAAGATAAAACAATGTACTTTTAAATACAGTGCAGACCGCTTAAGGCGATCTCAGATGTGGCGAATTTCTGTTGTGAAGAACAATTTGTTTATCCTCAGCAATTTTTCTTCTTTATCTTTGTAAAAAGTGTCCGGTTAAGCGGAATCCGTTTATCACGAATTTTCGGATATGCCGAACGATTAAACGTGTCCCGACTATATAATTTGATCTGCTTAAGGCGAACTTTTTTCAAATACAGTACCTGGACATTTGTACAACTTTTCTGCTATTTGCGGAAATTGCGCACTTCGTCGGTGTTAGAATTTGAGTTATTTCCCCTCTAAAAATGGCTGGAAAGTTAAAATCCATTTCTTTGAAAAGAAAGATTGAGCTATTACAAGAAGTGGAAAATAGTGGCAAAAAGAAAATGGAAATAGCAAAGGAATTCGACATTCCAAAATCAACGTTTTCAGGAATCATAAAAAATAAGGATCGGTACAGAAAAATGTTTTATTGTTGATTGTCACAGAATGAAGAACCGAAAAGCAGCGTGTGATGTGGTTGACACGGCACTC